>VOPJ01009940.1:0-16535 GCA_014673585.1 Semibalanus balanoides
CCGCGGGTCACGACTTCGATGTCGGGAGACGACTGACGGCAGACGACTGACGACTGACGACAGACGACATACGACAGACGACAGACGACAGACGACAGACGACAGACGACAGACGACAGACGACAGACGACTGACCGGAGACGACTACGATGACATACGACTGCCGACTGACGACTGACGACTGAGACTGACGACTGACGACTGACGACTGGCGACTGACGACTGACGACTGACGACTGACGACTGACGACAGACGACTGGCGACAAACACGACTGACAACTAGTGGCAGACTGCAAGCTTTGTGTTATATTTAGCCTTTCGAATTAAGTTGCTTCTGCATGAACCACAACATAGTAGCGTACCTCACCAAGACGAGGCCAGTCCTCCTGTTAGAGGTTCACTTAGTCTAACTTGTGTATATCTTTACCACCCATACACTCCACCCGTCCTTATCGTTCTCGGTACATTGTCGTTGTCACCTGCTGTACAGCTGACTCGTAAAGCGACGCATTCTGTTGGCCGCCGCACTGTGCCACTGTCGGCAGTATGAACTGACCAGCTGTGTGTTGTGTTGGCCGCCGCACTTAGTGCCACTACCGGCAGTATGAACTGACACCTTTGCATTTCGCCGCCAACAGGACTGGTTGAGAGTTTGAGGCAAGACGGCTATCCGCTGTAACTGTCGCTCTGACCATGCAAACGCACTACTCATGTTCACAGCCACCGCGTGGCCACGAGGCGGCACAACGCTGGTAAGGTTCTGAGACGGACCAGCTGCATCAGCGCTGCCTGGTCGGGCTGCGGCTTGTAACCAATGAGCTGAGGAGCTCTGTAACTAGTGAGCTGAGGGACTCTGTAACTAGTGAGCTGAGGGACTCTTTAACTAGTGAGCTGAGGGACTCTGTAACTAGTGAGCTGAGGGACTCTGTAACTAGTGAGTAGGACTCTGTAACTAGTGAGGAGGACCTCTGGTAACTATTGAGCTGAGACTCTGTAAACTACTTGAGCTGAGACTCTTAACTAGTGAGCT
The DNA here is from genome assembly GCA_014673585.1 of Semibalanus balanoides. Lineage (NCBI taxonomy): Eukaryota > Metazoa > Arthropoda > Thecostraca > Balanomorpha > Balanidae > Semibalanus > Semibalanus balanoides. The sequence goes on from VOPJ01009940.1 coordinate 1,032, forward strand.
GAGGCTCTGTAATATGAGCTGAGGACTCTGTAATATGAGCTGGAGACTCTGTAATAGTGAGCTGAGGGACTCTGTAACTAGTGACTGAGGGCTCTGTAACTATTAGCGAGGGACTCTGTAACTAGGAGCATAAAACTCTGTAACTAGTGAGCTGAGGGACTCTGTAACTAGTGAGCTGAGGGGCTCTGTAACTAGTGAGCTGAAGGACTCTGTAACTAGTGAGCTGAGGGACTCTGTAACTAGTGAGCTGAGGGACTCTGTAACTAGTGAGCTAAGGGGCTCTGTAACTAGTGAGCTGAGGGGCTCTGCAACTAGTGAGCTGAGGGACTCTGTAACTAGTGAGCTGAGGATCGTAACCAGTTAGTGAGTCTTAACTAGTGAGTGAGGCTCTTACTGTGAAGCTTGAGGGCCTGGTAACTTGAGCTAGGGACTCTAAACAGTGAGTTGAGACTCTGTAACAGTGACTGAGGACTCTGTAATAGTGACGCTGAGGGATTATGTAACTAGTAGCTGAGCGGCCCTTAAACAGTGAGCTGAGGACTCTTAACCATGAGCTGAGGGCTCTGTAAAGTGAGGAGAATCTAAAGTGAGCTGAGGGGCTCTGTAACTAGTGAGTGAGGACTCTGTAACTGTGAGTGAGGGGCTCTGTAACTAGTGAGCTAGGGACTCTTAACTAGGAGCTGAGGCTCTGTAACTAGTGAGTGAGGATTATAACTATGAGCTAGGCCTTAACCAGGTAGCTGAGGGACTCTGTAAAACAGTACGCTGAGGGCTCTGTACTAGTGAGCTTAACTCTGACAGGAGCGGGGCTCTTCTAGTACTAGGGACTCTGAATAGTGACTGAGGGCTCTACTAGTACGCTGAGGACTCTGTAACTTAGTGAGCTGAGCCTAACTAGTGAGCTGAAGGACTCTGTAAAGTGACTGAGGACTCTTAACTATGCTGAGGGGCTCTGCAACAGATGAGCTGAGGACTCTGTAACTACGTGAGCTGAGGCTCTGTAACTAGTGACTGAGGATCTGTAACTAGTGACTGAGGGACTCTGACTAGTGCTGAGGATTCTGTACTAGTAGCTGAGCTCCTTAACTAGATGAGCTAGGGCTCTGTAACTATGAACTGAGGGCTCTGTAACTAGTGCTGAGGGCTCTCAACTAGTGACTGAGGACTCGTACTAGTGAGCTAAGGGGCTCTAACTGTGAGCTGAGTCTGCAACTGTGAGCTGAGGACTCTGTAACTAGTGAGTGAGGATCTTAAACCAGGAGCTGAGGACTCGTACTAGTGACTGAGGACCTTACTAGTTGAACTGAGGACTCATTAACTAAGTGAGCTGAGGCTCTGTAACTAGGAGCTGAGGACCCTTCTTAACTAAGTGAGCTGAGGCTCTGTAACTAGTTGTGAGCTCTTAAGGAGCTGAGGTCTCAACAGGAGTGAGGGGCTCTTAACTTAGTAGTGACGGACTCTGTAACTAGTGAGTGAGACTCGTAAACTAGTGAGGAGGGACTCGGTAACTAGTGAGGAGGGACTCTGTAACTAGTGAGCTGAGGGACTCTGTAACTAGTGAGCTGAGGGGCTCTGTAACTAGTGATCTGAGGGGCACAGACAGTTGTTAGAGCTGTCCTCAGTCTGGTGCAGGTTTTCCCGGTGGTCGGGTGAGGTTGAGTCGACTGTTGAGGTATGGGAGCCACATAACCTGAGGTGTTGCGGCGTCACTAAACCTAATTCATCTTTATCAATTATCATCGACTGTTGAGATCTCAGGACTGGGCTGAGCCGTGTGTCGTGTGTCTGTCCGTTTGTCTGTCTGCTGTCTGTTGGCGTCAGATGGCAGGTGTGGTGCTGTGTTATAAAGGTGGCTGTGCTATTTCAGTGGAGCTGGAGCGGATTGATCAGGAGATCACGGTGGAGATCGAGGGCGTGGGCCTGTCGCTGGTGAACAACGTCACACAGACGGACGTCATGTACCTCGGCATCACCAGGTCAGATGTGATCGACGATATCGACTTCCTAGTGATATTCTCTTCTCGATGAATAGTTAACTTGAATGGTATGGGCGCAAATTGACCTTAGTGTTGCGCCCCCCCCCCCAAAAAAAAACACAACAACAATGATCACGCACGCACGCCACGCACCGCACGCACCCACCGCACCGCACGGCACCGCACGCACCGCACGCAGCCGCACGCACCACGACCGCACGCACCGCACGCACCCGCACGCAACCGCACGCACGCACCCACCGCACGCACCGCACGCACCCGACGCACCGCCGCACCGCACGCACCCACGCACCGCACGCACGCACGCACCGCACGCCGCCACACCACACACCACCACAACACACACACACACACACACACACACACACACACACACACACACACACACACACACACACACACGCATACACACATACACACACATACACACACATACACACATACACACACATACACACACATACACACACACACATATATACACACACATGTACAAACATACACGAGAACAGGCGTGCCCCGCAGATTGATAGTGCTGGTCAAGTATATTTTTTTCGGTCCAGTCCAGCTCCGAGTGTGACATTGCGTGTTGTGCTGTCAGGCAGTGCTGCCTGTTCAGCTGTCTGACCTGTTGTATATCTGTGACTGTCACCAGCTCCGGTGTTGTCTGGGAGACTCAGAAGGCCCGTGGGAAGCGGTTCCGAGCCATGACCAGTCTGCAGTGCGCGCTGCTGGAGCGCGCCCATCAGAACTACGAGACAAAGCGGCTGGTCGGCGCCAACCCTCCCAACAAGCTCGTGCTCGACAACAAAATGGAGGTGCGACTCAGAGCTGAAAATACATGATCAAAACTTGCTACTTAATTGAGCAAACTTTTGAATTGATACCAGTGATAACGCATGTGAAAAGTGTAAAGGCACTTCAAAAACGTATCAGTCGCCGGTAGTTTGATGCTCTATAGTCTTCCGAACTGCATTAGGTTCGATCTCATCTCTCCCCGGCTGGGATGACGCCCCCCTCCCTCTCCACACCTCCTCCTCGCTCATACTGTCCTTCCTCTGCCCAGCTGACCGTCTCCGACGACTGTGACCGTCACACACCGTCCCCACTGTGACTGTGTGACCGGTGACTGTGACCGTGTGACCGGCGGCCGTGACCTCTGTGACCGTGTGACCGGCGGCCGTGACCTCTGTGACCCTGCAGGTGGATTTCGCGGCGATGCAGCTGCTGCAGCCGAACCGTCGCTACCTGCGGCGGACCTTCCAGAGCGGTCTGTGGCTGCAGCTGCGCGCCAGCGCCCACCAGCGCCAGCTGCACGCCAAGCTGAACCGGTTCCAGCTGGACAACCAGCTGCGCGACTCTGTGTTCCCCGTGGTGCTGGCGCCCGTGCCGCCGCCGAAGTCCATCGCCGCCGACAGCGGTTAGTCGGGACGGGGGCGGTATTAAAGGAACGCGGTATAAACAGGGACACGACCCGGAGAACGGTGACAGAAGGGACGGGGGCGGTATTTATGGGACACGGTATAAACAGGGACACAGTCCGACACTCCGAGTACAGTGACACTGACATGGTAACGGGCCCGACACTCCGAGAACAGTGGCACTGACACAGTGACGGGCTGCAGCTGGAGGGGTGACAGCGGGGATATCGATAGCGTTGTCCCGGACAGGACAGGGCAGGGCTAGGCGGATGACTGTCTTAGGTGGTCTCAGTTACGTGCAGCATCTGCTTCTGGTATGAACCTGTTGTCATTAGTTTGTATGTTAGCCTTGACGTCAGGTTAAAATTAGCTCAGTTGCCTAAATGGTTGTTGAATGGTATGCTATCATTTATTACTTATGCTATCATTTATTATTTGTGCTCATTTATTCACTTGGCTGTGAGTCAAGTTTGAAATTAGACGGTTATAGCAGCTGTGGAACGAAACTTTTGAGAGCCAGGAACTTTTATCAGTTATCTCTTAGCTTGCGGAGAATGCCCATATGTGATTTGACGCTCCCTGTTTTCCCGCAGTTCCGAAAGCGTTCGTTGAGATGTCTGTGGTGGAGCGGCTCGCCGAGCACACGACGGTGACGCAGTTCAAGTACTGCAAGATGCTGATCCAGGAGTTCCACGTCAAACTGGACCAGGGCTTCATCACAGCTCTCGTAGACGTCTTCAGTGTGGACAAGCTGAACCGGGACACGGTGAGATGGGGCGAGGGACGCGCTAGTTACCGCCGACAGTGAACTGAGACGGAGGGTGCGGCATGGCCCTGTTATCCCACTGGTGACTGGTGGACAGAGGTTCTGGTCACACCAATGTCTTGTGGTTTGGAAAGGTGCCTCGAGCGGCGAGCGGGCTATGAAATCCGAATTGTGTCCGGTTCTGCCCCGCTGACGCTGCTGGGAGGTGAATCCAATGGACGATAGCCCGCTTTGCAATGTGAGACTGCTCAGCCGGCGGCGTATTCTGTCCCTCTCTGTATAACCCCGCAGAAGGAGCTGGTGGAGAGCGATCTGGAGGTGGCCATCTGTCTCTCCATCTGACCCTGCCGTATGTCTGACCCCACAGAAGGAGCTGGTGGAGAGCCATCTGACCCTGCCTTATGTGGTGGAGAGCGATCTGGAGGTGGCCATCTGTCTCTCCATCTGACCCTGCCTTATGTCTGACCCCACAGAAGGAGCTGGTGGAGAGCGATCTGGAGGTGGCCATCTGTCTCTCCGTCTGACCCTGCCTTATGTCTGACCCCACAGAAGGAGCTGGTGGAGAGCCGGCGATCTGGAGGTGGCCCCTGTCTCTCCATCTGACCCTGCCGTATGTCTGACCTCACAGAAGGAGCTGGTGGAGAGCGACCTGGCTGGTGGCCTTCTGTCTCTCCATCTGACCCTACCGTATGTCTGACCTCGCAGAAGGAGCTGGTGGAGAGCGATCTGGAGGTGCAATCTGTCTCTCCATCAGACCGTGTCCATCTGACCGTCATCTTATGTCTGACCTCGCAGAAGGAGCTGGTGGAGAGCGACCTGGCTGGTGGCCATCTGTCTCTCCATCTGACCCTGCCGTATGTCTGACCCCACAGAAGGAGCTGGTGGGAGAGCGGATCTGGGAGGTGGCCATCTGTTCTCCGTCTGACACTGCCTTATGTCTGACCTCACAGAAGGAGCTGGTGGAGAGCGATCTGGAGGTGGTCCCTGTCTCTCCATCTGACCCTGCCGTATGTCTGACCCCACAGAAGGAGCTGGTGGAGAGCGACCTGGCTGGTGGCCATCTGTCTCTTCATCTGACCCTGCCTTATGTCTGACCCCGCAGAAGGAGCTGGTGGAGAGGCGATCTGGAGTGGCCCCTGTCTCTCCATGCTGACCCTCCGTATGTCTGACCTCGCAGAAGGAGCTGGCTGGAGAAGCGATCTGGAGGGTGGCCATCTGTCCTCTCGTCTGACCCTGCCCTTATGTCTGACCCACAGAAGGAGTGGTGGAGAGGATCTGGAGGGTGGCATCCTGTCTCTCCATCTTGACCCTGGCCGTATGGTCTTACCCCACAGAAGGAGCTGGGTGGAGAAGCGATCTGGAGGTGTGCCATCTGTCTTCCATCTGACGCCTGCCTTGATGTCTGAACTCCACAGAAAGGAGCTGGTTTGGAGCGATCTTGGAGGTGGCGCGGGAGGAGTTGAAGCAGAAGGTGGCCATTCGCAGTCTCCAGGAGCAGAGGAACTTCTTCGACTTCCTCCACTTCTCGCCGCTCAAGGTAAACTCGGCAACTTGGTCGTCTGACTGTCCCATGTGCTGCGTAAAGTCGTCCAGGTAAAACTTGAAAGCCCACTAGAATACCTAATAAAACGCTGCGTCTCCAAAGAAAAGTAAGGCGAGAGAATGATGACAGAGACTGCTGTTAGCCGCATGGTAACACCTGTCACCCTCCCCTCCCCGCCCCCTCCCCGTCTCCCCCCCTCTCCGTGCGGCAGATTCACGTCAGCTTCTCGATGACGGGCGGTGGCGGCAGCGGCAGCGGCTCGTCTGGCGGTCCTCCGATCACGTCCGGCTTCCTCCAGCTGCTGCTGCAGAGTGTGGGCGTCACTCTGACGGAGATACAGGATGTGGTGTTCAAGTGAGTCCCTGGCGGCTGCAGCTGCAGTGCCCCTAACGCGGCGGGCCCGGCCCGGCCCGGGCCGGCTGTGTCGGCTGTGTCGGCTGTGTCGTAGTGAGGAGTTGTTTTTATCAGATCACGGTGGCCCAATAATATAATGGTGCTCTGTGCATCTGGGAACAATATGACGCTGTTCATTTCCCCTGAATTTCGTCCGCCACCCGGCCGAGCGCCGGGAAATATCTCGCACAATTTTGCATAGGGCGCAGTAGCGATGCCATGCGGCTATCACCGGAATTACTGTGCCATCTTTGCTTGCAACATCTGTAGATTCTCTACTGTTGAAGGTAGATGTTTTAAACCAACTTAAATGTGCTCTTAACAGTCTTGGGTATCACTGCATACACAACACTTTCAGACAAGTACCTACACTGGCTTGCAGATGACAGCCGCCAATCTGCCCTAAATTCTGCCGTTCTAGCATTGTGGAGCATTACAGCGTCACGCTTTGCTTACGTGGAACGATATCTTAACATTCAGTTTACACACGGTGATGTAGATGGCTCTGGCAGCGATAGCATCCTTGATTAGTAATGTTTAATTGAATAACGGGGTCTAGTTGTCAATACATAACCGCTATCTTGAGTGCAGCGTGCGAGCAATTGTGTTGCGCGTCATACAAGGGCGTAGCTTCTCCTGAGAAGTTGGGGGAGGGACTGACCTGACGTATTGGTGTGGCCAGGTTGGCGTATTTCCAGCGGGAACACCAGTTCCTGTCTCAGTCGGACCTGACCTGACGTATTGGTGTGGCCAGGTTGGCGTATTTCCAGCGGGAACACCAGTTCCTGTCTCAGTCAGACCTCACCTGACCTGACGTATTGGTGTGGCCAGGTTGGCGTATTTCCAGCGGGAGCACCAGTTCCTGTCTCAGTCGGAGCTGACGTCCGAGGTGACGGCGCACTACACGGGCCAGGCGGTGAAGCAGCTGTACGTGCTGGTGCTCGGCCTGGACGTGATCGGCAACCCGTTCGGTCTGGTGGTCGGCCTTACAGACGGCGTGTCTGACCTGTTCTACGAGCCGGTCCAGGTCAGTCCATGTGAGCTGTTCAGTGTATGATGCACGCATGCATGCATTTCGAGTAAGAGGTGTGAAAGTGTGTGATGTCCGGATGTCGGGCGTAGTTGTGTTTTGATATTCAGATTTATAATAAAAATGTAGACAACTGAAGAATGGCTTAAAGCCATTCCTTTCTGATTATATTGTCTTCGTTTCTGCATTAAAATATGATTTTTGGGCTGTTAATAGTCATATTTTTGGCACTTTATCTGTATCATGTTGCCTAGCTTCCTCAAAATTATTTTAGATAAATATTTTTTGAGAACCTCAAAAAGTGTTTTTTGGGGAGACAAAAACCCAAAATTTTAACAACTGAGACCGCTATTTTGAATATTATGGTATTTCCTTCCTTTTTGCGTTGTGTAATTGCAATTTCCTTTATAACGCGATTTTCGAAGATTGTTAACACTTATTGTTTTTCCACCAACAATGGCATGACATGACATGACATGGTCATACCTGCCTTACCACGTTCTCCGCCCATGGATGCATGTGTTGCCGTGTGTTGAGCTGTATGTATATACTGTCTGTCTGTGTGTGTATGTATAACTGACGGACGTCTGTGTGCGCCGCAGGGAGCGATCCAGGGTCCGGGCGAGTTTGCCGAGGGCCTGGCGCTGGGCGTCACCAGCCTGTTCAGTCACGCCGTGGGGGGTACGGCCGGCGCCGTCTCTCGCATCACCGGCACGCTGGGTACGTACTGCCGCGAGTCAGCCCCACCCGCCCGGCCCGCTCAGCAGTCAGTCAGACCCGCCCGGTCCGCTCAGCAGTCAGTCTGCCCCGCCCGGTCCGATCAGCAGTCAGACAGACCCGCCCGGCCCGCTCAGCTGTCAGACCCGCCCGGCCCGCTCAGCAGTCAGTCAGACCCGCCCCGGCCCCCCTCAGCAGTCAAAGTCAGACCCCGCCCGGCCCACGAGTCAGCAGTCAGACCCGCCCGGCCCGCTAAGCAGTCAGACAGACCCCGCCGCGGCCAGCTCAGCTGTCAGAAACAGACCCGCCCGGCCCGCTCAGCAGTCAGTCAGACCCGCCCGGCCCGCTCAGCAGTCAGACAGACCCGCCCGGCCCACTCAGCAGTCAGACAGACCCGCCCGGCCCACTCAGCAGTCACGGCGGCTGCCGGCCCTCTGGGGAGCGGCAGCGTCACCACAAGGCTGTCGTGCCGACCGTGTCTATGATGAGCACTGCTGGTGGTCACTCTAATTTATTCGTTTACTGTATGTGTGTTTGCCTGTCGTTGTTCTCCGACTGTGGATGCTGAGCTCTAAGCTGGTAATCTGGCTGAGGCTCGCCATGTGTACACTGAGTGACCTGCATGACGCCACCGCCGCCGCCACCGCGGCTGTGCCTCCTCTGCACTCCACTGCTCTGCACCTGTCTCTGAGGAGCAACGTGTCGGTCCACTGCTCTGCCCTCGCCTTGTGTGTGTTTGTTTGGGCGGCCGGCAGGTACCACTCATTATTAAATAATATCATTTCCGGAGCAGGGCCAACGGCTGATGCTGGCTTGTTAGTAGCTGATGCCTTTCAGCAATTTTTAATAAATACTAAGCGATTTTAGTAAACGCCACATAAAACAAAATACAATGTGTTTATACTACTCACCTGCGGACTGACCTGGGGAAGCCCCGAATGGTGACATGATGCGCTTAGCAGAGTGGGAGGGTGGGGTGTATCCGGCGGCCGGAGTGATGGCGAGAACTGTGACTTGTTCGAAACTGTTAATTTGTTTTATTTTGTATCGCCCATTTATTGTAGCAGAAAACAAATCAGCCTCAGATTGGGCGGGAGAGGCACCACGGCTAAGCCAAATGGCTTTTGTGCCAATCGCTAGCCATGATGTTGTATCATAATCTCTGCCATTTTTGTGTGAAAATACATTATTATTATTATTATTATTATTATTATTATTATTATTATTATTATTTTATATATACTTAATCGGAACCACCTTGCTCGGTATAACGCAGGTGTTATCGGTCTGCTTAAGCCAAGGGTGTTTTAAAATAATGCCCGAAACGAACTGAGGGCATTATTTTCTGCCATAAAATATTAACCGAACGAAGTGAGGTATATTTTCAAAAATAAGACACGAATGAAATGAGTGTTATTTTTTATATTTCATTGGCACGAGCCTGCGAAGTGCATGAATCGAAACACCTTGGCTAAAGCAGACCGAATAACAATGGTGTACCGAGCAAGTGGTCCGATTAAGTTTATTAAGAACACGACTTTTCCCGCCGTTTCCAATAAGCTTGTCTGTTTAAAAGGGATTTTGCTTTGGGGGACTCAATAAATGGAAAGGGGGATAGGAATGTCTTTTGGGGGTAGGAATAGAAAGGTACGATTGAGTGGATAATTAACGGATTGCATAATAGATCTGGTTAAACAGGAAATTGTGCAAAAGTGTATAACAATATTAAATGCATTAGATATAAGCAAACTTGAAAGGTTATTTTCTGGCGCCCACTTTATGCATCAAGTTGGCACTTTTTACCAGCCCTGCCCAGCAGCGACAGGTCTGCTACACTCCACCACACTTCAAACTAACTTTGTTGCTGCGCTAAATTTAGTTATATACGCAGTATCTGAAGTGAGCTAGGCGAGAAGCTGGGACCATCGGTCGTGTGGGCTTCACTGTAAAACTTATAAAGGGCCTTGTCGTTGCTGAGGTCATTCTGGTACTATGAGTACGTCAGTTTCAACGTAGGGCAAATTTGCGCTGCGCTATGTGCCCAGCGTATTGCCTACTCGGTGGTTTTTCTGTGTTTGCCAGAAATCCATCTGCAACCTTTTCAGCTAAGCTCTTGAGAAGCTTAAATTACTATGTTTCACTATGATGCCATCTCATAGACTTGGCAAAGTCAATCCTATTATTACGAAATTACTGAGACTTGATATAGGAATAGAACAAGCACGTGGTAAAGAGCAAGTGTGATATGCAGATCACTTTTTTGTAAGACCATGCATTAATTAACGCTGTCAGTTTTTCAGGTCCCGCGTTAAGAGAAACATATGAAAAAGTCTGTGAATAACAATTCGTGCCTCCGTTAATTTCTGTTATCACACCAGACTTTCTTACTGAATAAACTTGAAATCACGTGCGAATTCCGAAACGGGATGCCTCATTGCACGGAGGTCGTCCAGAATACCACAATTTAATCGCAACTTTTTTAACATGAGCGAGACGGCGGAAGTGGTTATAATTATGTATATTATTATTATATTATTAATTATTATTATTAATTATTATTATTATTATTATTATTATTATTATTATTATTATTATTATTATTATTATTATTATTATTATTATTATTATTATTATCTAATTATTATTATTATTAATTTATTATTATTATTATTATTATATAAGGGTATCGCGGCGCTTGACCGCTGACGGTGTGTGTGTGTGTGTGTGTCGACCGTGTGTGGTTGTTTGTCTGGGCGTCCGGGAGCAGGTTAAGGGTATCGCGGCCGCTTGAACGCTGGGATCAGGATTACAGCAGAAGCGGCGCGAGGCGATGAACCGGCGTCCAAACGACTTCACCAGTGGCATCGCCCAGAGTGGCCGCGGCCTCTTCATGGTGAGGACCCGGGCCGACACGGGGGAGAATGAAGCCGGCCGCATACTAGGCCATTCGGCCGCGATATCGCCGCGATTCATTCGCGGACACATTTCCTGGGATTGGACCACTCCTCACAATTTTGGCTTCTGGGTGTTGTACCGCAGCTTCCAACTAAGTTGATTGCATTAGTAAACACGATTTGTTTTGGCAGTGTTTGTATTTTGGCCGTGTCGCTGGTGGAGTCGCGGCGATATCGCAACCGAATGGCGCAGTGTGCGGCCGGCTTTAGTCTGGGGTGGGCCAGGCTGACCCGGAGAGCGAATTGCTTGCTCAATGGTGCTCGATGGTAGAAAGCGACTTCTGGCTTTGTTAGTGTTGTTTAGTGTTCTGGCTTTGTTAGAGGGTGTCCCCGTGCTAAAGCAATGGTGTCTGGTGCAGTGGTGTGGCGACTGAGAAACTTTGTGGCTAATTCGGTGGTTAGGTGTAAAATAGCCCACCAGTCGTTTGATGGCGAGTTTAATTTTATTGCAAGCTATGTTATCGAAGCACAAAGAAGCCGGTGCTGGTTTTACTAGATTTATGGATAAATAGTATATTAAAGTCGTGGTTATTACTATGCCGCACCTGACTACTCGTCTTTGCAGGGTGTCGTGGACGGCGTGACCGGGGTGGTGAAGAAGCCGATCGAAGGCGCCCAGGAGGAGGGTGCCCTCGGCTTCGTCAAGGGCATGGGTAAAGGCATGGTGGGCCTGTTCACGCGACCCACCTCTGGCGTGGTGGACTTCGCCAGCGGGTCGTTCGATGCCGTCAAAAGGTGAGCGGACGGCCGGGGGTGGGGGCAGGCGACACTGACATAGTGGGGCTGACAGCGGCTCATCCAGAGGAGGAGGCGTGCAGAGACAGGCTAACACTGCTACAGGGGCACAGTGGAGCCAACAGCCGCCCACCGAGAGAACTGGGGGTGTCCTGCCATGTTTATGTAATCTCTGTCTCCAGGCGCCGCTCAGCACATGCATAGTAAAGTAGTGGACGTATTCATTATGTGGATGTCTAAGCTTTCATGTTGGTGGACTCATTTTAAATGGGGCTTATTAGACGTCAGCATTTCAATACAGTGCAGTGCCACCAGTTTACCAACATGTTCAACATACCGTGCAGAGTCGTCACTGGCAACTCTACTGACGACTCGTCACTGGAGTCGTCACTGGCAACTTTGCTGACGACTCGTCACTCGTCGCCAGCTCTGCCATAATGTAGTATTGCAAAGCAGTGACACTTCTCACCCTCAGTGTATCATATCGATACGAATTTTACGTAGCTACTATGAATGATGAGCCCGGACCCCAGGCATTTCCGTATGCGGATTTTCGATGCAGAACGGTCGTTGTTATCGCTTTGTCCTTCTTTCAGTTGGCGAAAGCAGACGGATCTTAAGCTTGTTAAAAGGCTAAACAGGTCACTGCAGCTGATCGGTCTGTTGTGTTTGCCGCTCCGTTGGATTGTGGCCGCATCAGACATTCATCCTTCCCATCCTCCCGTGGTTCTCAATTTCTGCATTGTCCCAGCCTGCGTCGGCTGGACTAAGTTCAAAACATGTCCAGATACCAGTATGAACACTCCGTCATATGCCACTCAGACCGACCAGTTGTCCATTCGGGACGGAAGAGGCCACATCCCAGCACTTTCTCCTGTCCCCCGGTCCTGTCTGCCCGCTCCTCTGTCTACCCGTGTGACCTGGGAGCTCAGTGGTCCTCTCTGCCCCGCTCCTATGTGGGGCCCAGTGGTCCTCTCTGTCCCGCTCCTCTGTGGAGCTCCAGTGGTCCTCTCTGCTCCTCTGGTTCCTCCGTGGAGCCCAGTGGTCCTCTCTGCTCCTCTGGTCCTCCGTGGAGCCCAGTGGTCCTCTCTGCCCCGCTCCTCTGTGGAGCCCAGTGGTCCTCTCTGTCCCGCTCCTCCGTGGAGCCCAGTGGTCCTCTCTGTCCCCGCTCCTCCGTGGAGCCCAGTGGTCCTCTCTGCCCCGCTCCTACATGGAGCCCAGTGGTCCTCTCTGTTCCTCTGGTCCTCCGTGGTGTGGTGACGTGGGAGCCCGTGTGACCGGGTTTGGCGTGTTCGCAGATGGGCCTATGGGCTCCATGCCGATAGTTGCACATCCGTCCACACGGGCGGATGTCCATACAGAGACGGGTAGTTACGCTTGTCAGCTGGATGCAGCACCGGTGGCGGTTTCTCTCTTTTTCGTCTGCTGTGTGCCAGTGTGTGTTTGTGTTTGAAATATGTTTGAAAGTGCGCGTATTTGTGAATAACTGAGGATTCGCATGGATCTGGATTTCAAATAATAATTATTTTGGTTTTATTCACAGTATATTTCATGGTAACTCATTCAAATAAATTATAATATTTATTCTCAGAAAGTTGTTTGTGAACATTGCTAATAAATACAAATTTGTAATGAGTGTATTGATAACTCTGAAAAAATGCATCAATATATGTGTTATGATAGTCCATGCTTAGGAAGGTAAATTAACAGTTTGATCTATTTGGCAGTTCTGACTATTTGTATTATTTCTAGTTTGCGTATTTGATCATGTTAATTTTTCCAATAATTTCGAAAGCGTTAAATTCGAGCCCTCGGCCGTTGTTTGATTGAGTGTACAGACTGCAGAATGATACGCAGCAGAGACGGTGGAGGTTTGCACGTAGTCAGGGGTACTCGAAAGGCATGACAAATAGAGCCTGACATGATGTCTTCAGCGTTTTCCGAGTGACGGTTACTGGCATTTCAGCGGTGATGTGTTCTTAGATGTGATTGTCTGTGCATCCGACGGTGGTAGAGTTCCGTGCTAGCCTAGGCAGGCGATTCATATGAAGCGTGTGTTGTCTTCATTCGGAGGCCCTCGGTTGCGTTGCTTCTTCATTTACCGGATCAGTTGATTCAGTCAATTATAGTACATTTACATTGTTTCTTATCTGTTATGTTCAATTTGTCGTCACCCCTGTTGCGACAGTCGCCATGTTTGACTGTGTATGTTTTGGTGTGTGTCACTGTGTCGGTGGGGATTTCGGACTCGGAGGTTGGCCGGGCCGGGGTTCAGGTGGACCGGCCGAACACGACAGGTTCTCTGAGACTCTCCGGGGGGAGGTGGGATAGCGGTGGGATCCAGTCCCCCTGGGACCTCCCGCGGCCCCCTGTGACCTCTCATGACCCCCTGTAACCTCCTGTGACCCTCTGTGACCTCCTGTGACCCCCTGTGACCCCCTGTGACCTGCCGTCACCCCATGTGACCTCCCATGACCCCATGTGACCTCCCGTAACCCTCTGTGACCTCCCGTTACCCTCTGTGACCTCCCGTGACCCCCTGTGTCCCCCTGTGACCCCCTGTAACCCCATGTGACCCCATGTGACCCGCTGTAACCCCATGTGACCCGCTGTGACCTCATGTGACCCCGTGTGACCCGCCGCTGCAGGACGATGGACCAGGACGAGGTGACCCGCCTGCGGCCGTCGCGCCATTTCCAGGCGGACCGCATCATCCGGCCCTACGTGCGACACGAGGCAGAGGGCGCCAAGATGCTGATGGTCAGTGTTGAGACGCCGCCCGCCGCTCAGCTGCTGAACTGCTGCCGTCTGTGACATAGAAACTGTACCCCGTCCAACTCGACTGGCTAAAACTCGTTGACGGTATCGTATTGAGTTGTAATAGTTGTGTGTAGTCATATGCTAGTCTTGAGGATGGTATGCCCCGGATTTGGTTTGGTTTTGTTAGGATAAAGTCGCTTCGGTCCGCCCGGACCGTTGTGCAGCCATGGCGTGAATGAGATGTGGTTAAATGGGTCAACATGTAACACCGACCTGAGTCGAGCGGAGTAGCCGTGGACTCTACATGTGGTCCCCCGTGCCATACCTATCTCTCAGAAGGTATGGCATGCCGTTGGCAGGCGCGCCGTCAGTGGCGCTACCCTGAGCCGGCACAGTGACTCGTCAGAAGACTGCACTGGACCGTTATACCGGCCCTGGTACTGACACGCTGAGTCTGAGGCGCCTGACCCCCCCCCCCCTCCCCTGACGCCGCAGGAGCTGGGAGAAGGGCCGGTACGCCTCGACGGACACGTACGTGGCGCACGCCATCTGTCGGCCCGACCGCAGAGTAGTGTTCCTGCTTACCGACCACCGAGTCATGCTGCTCTCGCGCAACGAGATCTTCGGCAACTGGCAGGTGGGTGGGTGGGGGAGGAGGGCGTCGTCTGGACGTGTGTGTGAGGCGGACTGAACGTACAGTCACATACAAGTGTTCTGTCCACTTCATCGACACCACCTCTGTCTCTGTCTGTCGGTGCTGCACGCAGTGGAATCTAATGCAGTTACTATAGCCCTCGCCCCCGGTATCAGAGGCGAGGGCATGAATAGTTTCATTAGATTGCATTGCATGCAGCACAGACAGACAGCACTGATGGACAATGTTGACATTGAATTAAACGGGAGCGCTTAGGCAGGTTTTTAAGTATACTTTCAAAGCTAGCTTCTGGCTGACGAAATCAAGCATCGCCCCAGAGAAATGGAGGGCTTATTTGAACAGTGCTGAAAAGACTGCTACTAGCCGTTTTCATGAAGTATTTATTCCCCGGGCGCATCGACATCGGGTGGTGTCGATGAAGTAGACAGAACATATGTGTTTGACTGTGCATGCGGAAGGAGCTGACGGAGCCGCCACGCGTCACTGACGTAACGAAACAGAGCGAAGGGAAAACCAGTTTGGCTTACCCCAGA
>VOPJ01009941.1:0-16540 GCA_014673585.1 Semibalanus balanoides
CCCCTCCAGGGTGGGCCCCCTCCAGACTGGACCCCCCCCCCGGACTCAGAAACGGATCTCCAGCCCTGCAGCAGAAGCAGAATCATAAGCAGTAGCAGCAGCAGAAGCAGCAGCAGCAACAGCAGCAGCAGCAGTTCTGTCAAATAATAATAATGATTATTTGATATGAGTACGAGTAGCCTCTCGAACTGGCGCGCAGCAGGAGCCCATTCTATGCAGTTGTAATATTGGTTCATTTCCAACCCACGCAGCCATCCCGGCCAATGGCGAGCCGCCAACCTTCATAGCCATCCCGATTCCCGACCAATGGCAAGCCGGCATCCGCCCCCTTCCCCCCGCGTTAACGGGATAAAAGGGGCCGCAGAGCGGGATGAGATCAGCGAGCTGGCGCCATGTCACCACTGATACTGCTGCTGTGTGCCGTGCTGGCCGTGGTGCCGGCGCAGGCTGCCTGTCCGCATACAGCGGCTGGCCTCAAGTCCTGGAGCTCGAACGACACCTGGGATAGTGGTGCGGTGAGTACTCCTGGGTGACTCGGGGTCACCAGATTGCGGTGACTCGGGGTCACCAGATTGCGGTGACTCTCGGGGTCACCAGATTGCGGTGACTCTCGGGGTCACCAGCTCGTGGTGAGTGTTTAGTTAATGTAATGGGTACTCTTAGAACAACTGGTTAGTGAGTGTTTGGTTCATGCTAGTGGCGATGTTAATGGCATTAATTTAATGGAGGCTGGATAGTAGACTACCCGAAATTTGCCCGGTGGTTGCAAGTGAATATATTCTCATTAAATACCGAGACAACGTTTTTTTGTTAGATATAGCAATATTACGAGCTATGCAAATTATTGGTGTTAAACTAAATGAAAAATACAAGGAATAAGCACAAATGGAAAATACCTATTGCATTATACTAGGCATGTAAATTGTCAAACGTATAGTGATAAAATCTGTGCGTTGCTTTCATTCGCACAAACATTTAGCCGATAGTTGCATTAACAAAAATATCGTGCACGTTAACCAAATCTATTCTGGTTATATATGTAAAAAATAAATACTTAAATGGGATGACAGAATAAGGAATGAGTTCATCAGCATTCTTTACATTTTGTATCACTCTCAGAAGCGTCATCGTACTTCACAGCCGCTGATGAAGGATGGTTAGGTGTTCGAAAGCTCACAATAAACAAACTTACCTGGTCAATTGAGCACTGTCTTCAGCTGATACTACATCACCTATATCGTTTTAAGCGTCTCACTGTGTGTTCTGCTGTTGGAATGCAAGCATAATAGGCTTGTTGCAAATGTTGAAAATTGCGCCTGAAAATTACCAAATTCCAGATTCATCTCCTCTGAGTATGAAGAACCAATTGTTGATACCGATCGTGGAAAATCTAAACCAGTTGTAAGACTATGCATACCAGGGCAATAGAACTCTGGGTACTCCAAAGTTGTATTTGGTATATACTAGAAATATACTATAAAGACCCCAAAAACATACTAAAAAGTGACGACAACCACCATATTTAGTATAATATACCAGGATATGGCTGCACATTCCTGGATGTAGTCGACAACAGTTGGCACTAATGTTCGTAATTTCAGAGTATAGATTCTGTGATTCTGTGATGTGATTTATTTACTGAGTATAGATTGTGATAGATTCTTCCGGTCTGTGATCAAATTTGATCTTTAGGACTTCTAGAAAACTTCTGGCGTTCACCAAATATCGACATTTTAACATTTCGCATACATATCACTCTATACAGGCACGTAGCCAGAATTTCGCCCGGGGGCAGGGGCGTGGGAAGTACTTTCAAGTTGGGGGGGGCGAACTTTTTAGCGGACCTGAGGTAGCAAAAATGATAGCTAAAAAGCGATATATCGAATTGTGTGTCCCCCCGCCGTTATATCGCCACAGGATTTATGCGCCATATATTCGCCACCATTCACCGGACACCGATATATCGGAATCTATCCCCGAATATGCCATCCCGTTCCTGAGCGTCCAATACCGGTGAGACCGCCTTGATCCGGAATTTCGTTGGTGAACCTTCCTTTTTCGGCCTCCTGGCCGACTCTTTCTACGCTGAAACGTCAGGGGAGGCAGAAGTCGACATCATACATATATAATGAAGCGTCTTTTTTGCTAATGAAAAGTCGACCTATCCCCATTGCCAAAAGTCTGAAATTATTATTTACTTCTGTGGCGCCTAGTAAATATCATGAATCGTAGCTTATCCCAAAAACATTACAACGGTCTCGTGGACCAATGAGTATTTTCAACATCAAATCTCGTGATTTATCACCAACAAAAAGCTCTATGTCAAGTTACGTGACGAAGAAACATATCCTTATGCCAGGGTTGCAGCTGTATTCAGCAGTGTGTTCGATGCTACGGATGGTGCAAATGTGCGATGACCCAACTGTTACAGCCTAACGTTGGTAGTCCTATTCCCGCGGGAAGGCAGATTATACCCCCGGTATGTTTTTTGCGTGCCGCTTCCAAAAACAGTTATGCTAGCGTTTTTTAAAAATTCTTGGGAATTTCCTAGAATTGAATGTCGCGGTGTTCTGTCAAAAAATTTGAAGAAAAAGAATAACAGTAAGTGAGAAGCGGCTGCCAGGAATCATGTTTCGGGAAAGAAGCAGATGAGAATTTTTGAAATGCGGCTTGTTGCGGCGACAAACTTCCTTTCGGAGTTCGCGGTGGAATAAGGCGTCAAAACTATGGTCTTGCTATAATACGACGTCCATGCATACTTGGATTATGACATATTTTGGGGGCAGAGGAGCACTCAGTGTACATAAATGGGAGGCGATTTCAATCCGATGCAAGGCAAGGCGACATCAAATTAGCAAGAATGATAAAGGGCGTTCCGCACATGGGTGCCTCTCCACGTTGTTTACCCTGAAATCTGCCCTATGTGCAATTATATGTTAATTTACAAATATAATAACAAAGCGCGCACATGTGACGTTACTAATCGTCCTAAACCAATCACAGACAGCATAATTTTATTTTCAGTAAAATCCTTCAATTTTTAATCCCAGAGTCGCCAATTATTTTCATTTTTGGTACTTGTCCCTCTCATATACTTACTGAAGACCATTACATTGGAAGCTCAAAAACGTTTCGGGCAAGACAATCGGTCGAATCACATGGCCGCAATGACCTTTCTAAAAACATAATTTTTTCCGTATTTTGTGCCCCTGACCCCAAATTTTCGTATTTTGTGCCCATTCGTGAACGAAAAAGAAATTTCGGGGGTAAAAAAGATGACAATATCTTGTTCACCTAATCACGACGAATCGAATGGTGTTCATCCCATCGAAATCAACCGAGCGGTTCTCGAAATCTCTGGGGGGGGGGCAGAATCTGTCCCCCGCAGGTTAACGTAATTCTGGCCGCCCGCAGGGAATAGGGTTTAGATGGAAAGATGCAAACCAGTCCCAAATTTAATGCAGTTTAACTTTATTTATTTTAATTTGTTGATTGAAACTGCACATTTGTTCTGCAAAACATAAGCAAATTTTCGTAGACAAAGCCGTTGCTCTAATTCAGAGTTAAAATATCATGGTAAAAGACGGGGAGGGACGACACCTTGCTCTAAAAATGGGGACGTCGCCCCCACAGGTCCAAAGAAGAGGGGGCGAGTTGCCCCCTCTGCCCCACGGTTCCACGTCCCTGTTTCATCGCGCACTGTTCGGCAGCAAAGCGTTTGCATCAACGCCTTGGCTGTGGATTTATGCAGCGTTAATTGCCGACTGAACGAGATGCCATTCACCAACTCTCTCTCTGTTCCGAGTCAATGACGTCGCGCCATCCTGTCCATACTCAGCTTCCATATGCCGTAAACATAATTACTTTTCCCTCCACTTTTTTACTTTATGTATTACTCTCATTTTGCCGTCGAAAGTATGTGGAAAGTCTGTGCTTCTAATACAGAGAAGAGTGATCGTGTAAAAAGTTGGGGGGTCGTCGCCACCCCCCAGCTCCAAAGTGTGGGTGGGCGAGCTTGCCCCCTCTGCCCCCCCGGTTCCCACGTCCCTGCCCGGGGGGCATCGAGAGGGCCCATCCCCGAGCGCTGAAAAAGTCCATTCCATTTCCCGGGTGATGAAAGCGCCCAGTACAACGGATGACAAGGTCTGCTCCCTCTGTGCTGGTGAGGGGCCCATTTTGCATTTTCATGGACCCTTCTGACCCGCCCAGGGGCCCTTTCGGTCTAGTCAGGGGCCCTCTGACCTGCACAGGAGCCCTTTGAACTTGTCAGGGGCCCCTGGTCTGGCATAGGGGCCTTTCAGCCTGCTCAGAGGCCCTTTCAACCTGGTAAGGAACTGCGCTGTCTGCTTTGTCGCCCTCCTGACATGCTCAGGGCCCCTTGGATTATTATCCTATCTGCTCAGGGTCCCCTTGTATCTACCCACGGGCCATATGACCTGCCCAGGGGCCCTCTGTGCTGGCAAGGGGCCCATTCGACGTGTTCAGGGAGCCCTCTGACCCACTCAGGGGCCCTTCCGGCTTGTACAGGGGCCTGTCTGACATGAACAGGGCTATGTTAAACACTCAAGAAGCCCTCTGATCTTTCAGAGAGGGCCCTGGTGGCCCTACAGGGCCGCGAAGTGCTCCAAGTTATCTAAAGACCACTCCACGTGGTCTTCCGAGCCCATGATACCGCGTGCGGTCTCGTCGGGCCTTTTCGGCGCGCTGCGTGCACTAAAAAGGGCCCGCCAGGCCTGGAAAACGGCCCGCCGGGCCTCCAGGGAGGGGGTGGGGGCGGGCGCCTACGCCACCCTCTTTGGCTACATGCCTGACTATACAACACAATATATGTGATGGATCTCATTATAAAGGTATTGCGTGAGAATATAAATATCCCCTTTGTTTGCGCTATGCTGTAACATCTATGCCGATGTTATTTGAGGTTAAAATCTCATGTTGCAAGTGAATTATTTCCCTAAATGGATATGTGATTTATTCCTTACTTACATACCAATTATATAATAGTTAAATAAACCACAGTCAGTGACTATTCACGTCGTTTCCTAATTCAGTCAAATTGTGATAAAAAACATCGTCTGGAGCAGGATTCGATCCGCGCTTAGCCATCGCTCGATCTGCGCAGGTTCACGAGATGCTTAATAGCTCGAAAATGAACCTCACGGCGTACACTTTTGAACCCGGAAATCAAAAGAAAATCGTTCACGCTTCATTTCTAGCTACTTTGCATTGTCGTATCGGTTGCAGGTAAAAACAACGTGGGCCCGAAAAATTGCTTTTAACATGTAACCCTATGGCCTAGTAGGAAAATATACGCCATGCTACCATTTGAATTTTGGACCCCTGATGCATTCCTTGAGCACACGTTTAATGGATGGTAGTGTATGAATCATTAACAAATCTAACTTATTATTTACAGATCTGTCTGTCTGTTCGTCTACAACGATTTTTTCTTATACACTTAAATATGCATTCAAAATGTTATGTAGGCTTGGCACATAGGCATAGTACCTATATGATTAGACCTGGTCCAAAGACATGCCCTATTGGTAGCATTATTTCATTTCAAATTTTGTTCTTAAGTGACTTAACCTTGACCTGGACTTGACATTACACGCACACGGCCTGCACCAAACAAAAACGGTTGATTTTTTGCCACCCCATAATATCTCGAGAGAGAAAAAACGCAACGTAGCGACAAGTGAAGAACGGCGTTAGATAGCTAGAGACAAGTTGTATTGAAAGTACATACATCTGTCTTTGTCTTTGATCAGTTTAAAATTGATGTCATCAGAGGTAAACAAAGGTTAAATTTTCTGTTTTTAGGACTTTGCTTCAGAAGCTTCAAAATATTTAGGGAACTATGATAGCTAGGAACAAGCGGGGTAAAAAACGAAAGCTCCTGAAAAATACCATTTGTGTCTCCAATTTTAGATAAGGTGAATAATCTAGGTGCCAGAGGTCATCGAAGGTCAAAAAGGCTATCTTTGGCAAAGTTTTTTTTTCCGCAAATAACGTTTTACCTAGCAGAAATAAGGCAATATTTTTGACGCCATTGTGATTTTCTCATCAAGGTGCTTTGAAACATATTGATGGTTATCTGGTTAGGTCAACTTAAAAATATTGCCTAAGGTACAGGTCATCTGGTTACCCAGGTAGGTCATGCTGCATACCAGGCGACGTGACTCGACAGGACAAACACAGTGGTGTCATCCTCTCGTCGATACCTGTATTATATCAATAGTTATTAGGAAGATATTGCTGATGGCCTCAGAGGACCTTGCTGAGACCACTGAGCAGCAATCCCACCTGGGTCATCAGGAATGAGTTAATGACAAGATTCTGAAATAATTGACCTGATGTAATGCATATGCTCTTGATAGGAAGCATTTTGTATAATTTCCCATTCACTTGTAATGGGGAGGTCAGGCAATTTGACCTGACCTTAGGCAACCGACACAACAAAAAATGAGATGAACAAATTGTATGTGCTTATGACCATGCGAAATCTTGTTAAATTCAAATTTATCGGACAAAGACTGTGACTTTGGCACGATCACAAGCATTTTTAGAGGTAAGGTCACTTGACGTGATCTAGTGACTTGGCCTGAGCTGAACTGAGGTCAATACTTTTACCAAGTGTGGGGAATCGGTGCCCTAATAGCTGGGCTAATTTTGGCGGAGCTACGCGCCGCTATTTTTCACTATTCATGAAAAACTCGAGGGGTGGAAGTCATCCCCACGGACGAGTGCGTGCTAGCTTCATTTAAATGAGGTCAGCTGGTAGAATGGCAACCACTTTGTAATTATACGTCTTAAATAATACATAAAACATGTGTCGCATGACACATGTGTCGAAAGTTATTTTCCCATAGTGACCTTTTGTGACTTCCGTGACCTTTGCCAACAATCTTACTCTGGCTCATGCGGGAATTGTATTGTACCTTTGAAAGGGCTTTCTGTGATAATGGGGGTGATCGAAGGCTTTGCATGGGGAAAGTATGACCGATTCACTCACACACCTCGATTTTGACCTTTGATCTAACCGTGACTTGACAGATAACCTCAATTTGAAAATTATAGTGTGATGCAGTTGCGTCTCATTCCGAGTTTTTAAACGCCACTTGCGCGTCTTGCTGCGATTATTGGTTAGGAAAAAAGGGGAATAACCGAAAGCCTCTGCCCCCGGTCAATGGCTTTCGGTTGAGACGCCAATCAATGGCTGGTTAAGTTTTTACTCTTTCATTGTTTTGGGGTTAATGACTGCCAGCTTGCATTCTCCTTACACAGCGCTAATCGATCCATTGTATCCGACAAGCGACATCTGACACGGCTCGAGTCTCTTCAAGTGGGAATCGTTGCACGCTTTCTTGTAACCAGGCTGCGGTATGACATTAACATCGGCTCCAGTACCAAGCTGAAACCGTTCAATGTGGTAGTTCCAAATCATCAGGTGTGTTTTTGTCAGTATCTTGTTGCTTCACGACTACGATACTGGGTCGATATTGAACGCGCAGAATGTGCGTCACTTCTTTCGATACTTGAGCTGAATTTGTTTTCCCGCTTCTGTTTTCGTGTTTCTTTACACCCCAAATGATTGAGGTGTTTCGCTGAATTTTACCAGAAGCCTTCTCGCAGGTGCCGACTGGAGGCGATGTGACGATCAACACCAGCATCCTGCTGGACGTCAGCACGGCGCGGATGAACAAGATCACCATCACGACTGGCGGAAAGCTGGTGTTCGACTCCTCTGCCGACCCGGTGAAGCTGAGCGCCAACATGGTGGAGCTGACAGGAGGAGAGTTCTGGATTGGCTCGGAGGACTGTCCCTTCACCGGTGACGCCGAGGTCCTTCTGACAGGGAAGAGGATCGAAGGCGAGGGAACAGCCAGCGTGCAAAAGGCCATCCTTGTCCGTGAGGGCACATTCGAGATTCATGGCAAAAACAAACGTCCCTGGACGCAACTCACCGGTACGCTTAACAAGACAACTCGGCAAGAGATGATGGGGAGCCCCATATACAGCGTCTTAGATAACAATGAAGACTTTTCAGGATCCGGATTCCGTATGTATGAATTCAACACTTCTGGTCATTCAGTGAAAAACTGGGGACGCGTCTCGGACGATCGTAAGCTGAAGAAAGTTATGTCCAACACCGGAAACATAGTGGTCATTGTCATTTCCCAGTCTGCTCAGTTCGATGGGAATGATGTTAATGACACTGCTGCCGCCTTTGAATCTCTTTGCTACAACGGAACAAAAGAGTCGGCAATGCGTGACATGGTTGAAGGCCAGCGTGTGAGTTTCGCTGCTATCTGCCACATCGGCTCTCCCGACCAGGGCGTGGAGATGGTCGGGAAGACGGTTAATGGCAGGTCTCAAACCGGCTGGTTCAAACAGACGATCGGCGGAGTGGATTTTGCCGCAATGTCCGTCGTGACGTTGGCCGAGTCGGTCTCTGAGAGCCAGGTGGAGATCGCCTCTTACCTCAGCGGGAACGTGCCATCCCTGGAGCGGATCGTGACGGTGGATGACTCAGTTGCCTCCTGGAAGAAGGGCGCTATCATTGTGATGGCGTCAACCGACTTCGAAATGCGCCAAGCACAAGAATTTGAGATTATCAGCTGTACCACCTGCGCTAGCAACCAGTTCAAGATCATGGCGCCTGTTCTCTTCACCCACTGGGGGGAGATTACCGAAGGCATTATCATGAAAGCCGAGGTCGGACTTCTGTCGCGTAATGTGAGGATCCACGGTGAAATGGAGGATGAATGCTATGGCGAGAATCTATGCGACCAATACGAACACGACACATTTGGTGGCCACATTAAATTTCTTGAGAATTTCACAACGGCCAAAATAGAGAACGCGGAGTTTTTTCACATGGGACAACAACCGGTGATCGGTTCGTACCCTATTCACTTTCATATGTGTTTTGACACTTCTTCAAAGAATGTTTATGTTCGGAAAAACTCGATCCATCACACGTTTTCTCGGTGTGTGACCATACACGGGACTCATAACGTCACTGTGGAAAACAACGTGGCCTACGATCACCTGGGTCACTGCTTTTTCCTCGAGGACGGTGGTGAGCAGCACAATGTGCTGAAGAACAATCTCGGTCTTGTTACAAAAGAAGGCACGCTGCTGCCGACCGACCAGAAACGTCGAGTCAGCACATTCTGGGTCACCAACCCAGACAACAAGCTGATTGGCAATCACGCAGCTGGTTCAGACGGCATCGGAATATGGATTCTGATGCCGCTTATGCCAACAG
Organism: Semibalanus balanoides; assembly: GCA_014673585.1. Classification (NCBI taxonomy): domain Eukaryota; kingdom Metazoa; phylum Arthropoda; class Thecostraca; order Balanomorpha; family Balanidae; genus Semibalanus; species Semibalanus balanoides. The sequence goes on from VOPJ01009941.1 coordinate 9,275, forward strand.
GCCCTTCAGCGGATGTTGACATGGGTTTGACCGAGCGCCAGGCGCAGCGCACCCTTCTCAGGGCTTTCAGAGGCAATGTTGTGCACTCTAATGGCGACGTTGGCTTTAGACTCGATGATGAGCTTAAGCCTGATGGAAGAGTCGCACCAGATTTTTACTATCCACGGCTGGACCCAACCGACCCTGACAGCGACTATGCTCTGCTGAAAATGGACAACTTCACAGCTTACAAGAACACCGAGGGTGCGTGGATCAAGTCGATGTTGACGATTATGACAAACTTTCACTTTGCCGATAACGGGCTTGCCATCCTGATTGCTTCGTCGATTTCGGACGACTACGGCCCTCACCACGAGATCCTGGCGAATTCGCACATCGTTGGAGAGACAATCAACATTGGCGAACCGGCTGGAAACGTCACCTTGCAGTCAGGAGAGGTTATTCAAATGAACCGGTCCGTCCAACTGAAGCAGATCCAGGATGCGCTCCTGGGTGTCGCCACCTACCGTGGTCCCCTGCACATCATCAACGTCACGTTTGCGGGCTTCAAGAACAGCTCTCTGCGTCCGGCCGGGGCCATAGGAAAACGATTCTCGAATCCGTATTTCGGTTCGCCTATCAACAGTGTTCGGAACGTTACGTTTGATTTTCACGACCCATCGGAGGGAATCCGCTTCTACGACGGCGACGATACGGTGATAGGATATGAGGATCGTGACGGTAACCGGAATCATGTGCTGATGGATTTTGACGGCTCCCTCACCGGCTTCCCTGGCTCCACCATCGTCAGGCCGATACCACTTCTCATCAACGCCCGCTGCGTGCTTGTTCCGAAGTGGGGTCCGGGCACTGCCATCTGTCCAGATCGCTTCTCTCGACTGAAGTTCTGGTCCGGGCAGTCGGGACTGCTGGCGACGTTCATGACTAGGAACGACTTGAATTCGACCGAGGCGGAGACCCCAATGAGCGAACAGCAGATCAGCTATTCTCTCAACACCAGGGAATCATACATCCTGCACTTCAATAAGACCGTGCCTAGAGTCTTTAAGCTGGCGTCTTACGGTCTGCAGAGGAATCTGTCCCAGGTGGTTGGAGTCTGCGTCGGCGTAAACCAAACATCACTGAACGTGAAGCCAAACAAGTACTCAGAAGTCAATACCACAGACGATCTGAAGGCTGATGAGTCCAACAGCAAGTATTACTACGATCCGAGCATCGGCGTCGTCATGTTCAGGTGAGGTTGCGGGACATCCCTCCGGAATTTCAAGGTCAATTTTCGAGTTGTATTCAGTACCAATGGGTGATTTGCCAAATGACGTTTCTAAAGTCGCCGCTCGGTGACTTCTGATCCCAGTTACAGCCAGTCAGCGAAACCGACGAGACGCAAACAAATACGTATAAGTACAATGGGATGATCATTAACATGGCAGTTATTTATATTTTTTAATGTAAAGGCAAGACAGAAAAAAAGGGTGAAAGCTTATTCCTTTATGTCTCGCCTTTTTACATTAAAAAGTACATAACTGCCATGTTAATGATCATCCCAATGTACTTATTCTCATTCATCATGGCATAAATAACCATCAAACACATTCCAATACGTCTATTTTACTCATGTAAACGGGTCTTGGCGAGGCGAAACTGACGATCTGGCTTATCGTGAACTTACATTAGCGCTATCGGAAATTAACGTTAGCCGACTGACAACGGAACGTATGAACTTTTGTTTCAGTTTGTATTAGACCATTTTAAAGAAATTGTGTAAAAAATCGTAGAGCTTGTTAAGAGTAATGAAACCAAAACTTGTATTGTATCTATATTCTCAAAATGTTCGTAACTTATAATTGCGTACTATAGCCTGCGCACTGCCGGGGGTTCGCGCCGAACACGAACTGCAGGGGGGTGATTTCCGCCCCCCGTGAGATCTCGAAAAATGCGCAACGTAGCGAAGAGCGGAAAACGGTATTAGATAGCTCTAGGCAATCTCTATCGAAAGTATTTCTGTCTTTTCTTGGATCAGATCACAATTGAGGTCACCAGTGGTCACTAAAGGTCAGATTTTTTCGGTTTTAGGACTCTTTTCCAGAAACCCCCGATTATCTCGGAAACTATGATAGCTAGGAGCAAACAATTAAAAAAAGCAATCGATGGCTATTGAAATTTGCAATCGCATATATCGCTTCAAAATTGATCTCAGATCAATAGTTTAGGCTCCAGAGGTCATGAAAGGTCAAAAATACTGTTTTTTACCAAAACAGTTTCGTGAATAGGCAGTACCTAACAAAGATAGGGAAATCATTTTGGACGCCATCGTGTTTATCTCATTGAGCGCTTTGAACACATATGACACGGTGGACCCGGTAAGGTCAACTTCAAAGTTGGACCTCAATGGTAAAGGTTATTTGGTGACCCAGGTAGGTCATGTGCATATAAGGCAACTCGGCAGACGAGACGAACAATCGTGTCAACTAATTTGTCTCTATCTTCTTTCTATGCAGAGTTAATTCCAATCATTGCTGATGACTCTCAGATGATCTCAGATGACCTTGTAGAAATACATGAGCAACAATTGCAGCCTGACATCTAGAATGACTAAAATAGCATGATTCTGAAAACCTTATCCTGATTACCTGATCCTGATTATTAAGCCTTGAATGCCAATGCTATTTTCTGAACTGGAAGCGCATTGGCTTATTTTTCCCATTACTTCAATAATGGTGAGGTTCGGAAATTGACTGAACTATTGGTCACCGATAACGAAAACATCCGAATACACGAATTGTAGGTACTGATATTCTTATGAAATCCTGCAAGTTTCAAAACATTCGAAGAAAGACTGCGGCTTTAGCACGAACGCAAACATTTTTGAAGGTGGGGTCACTTGACATGGACTTGTGACCTGACCTGAGATGACCTCAAGTCAATACTTTTCCAAATTGTGGGTAATTGATGCCCAAACAGGTGTAAGAAATTTGGCGGAGCTGCGTGCCGCCGTTTTTCCGCTACTTCTGAAAAACCTGAGGGGGGGCGGAAATCACCCCCCTGCAGTGCGCGGGATAGGAAGGGGCAGCGTTTTGCTATTGCTGGCGAGGGCTGCGGGCGGCGGCGAGTGACAGTCCGAGTGACTGCGTGCTTGTTCTTGTTTTTGTTCATCTGTCCGCCGGCTGGCGCCGACAAACAGATACAAGCCTGGTGTCTGATCGGAAGTGAGACTAACCTGATTCTGAATGTTGACAGGTTCTGAATGTTGACAGGTTCTGAATGTTGACAGGTTCTGAATGTTGACAGGTTCTGAATGTTGACATGTTGACTGACGGTTTGCAGGTTCACGAGCCAGTTTCCTCGGGGAGACCTCACCTATTCGCACTGCCCAGGCAACTTGGACTCGAACCTGAACGGCAAGTGTGACATGGAGGTGAACATCATCCTTGCGGCGGGAAATGAAGACGGGGACTGCCGCGGCCGTGCCTACCCAGACTATAGCACCACCCCGGTGTCTTCGGACGGTGCTCTTACTGTGCCCACCTTCTGAGAAGAACCAATCTACCCGGCGTATGGGGGCTAGTGCTGTCAATCAGTTACCAGAATTGTGGTCACCGAAAAGATGTGTGACGGATTTGGTAATTGGTCGGTCAGGCTTATAATTTTTTTGACACTTTTCGGTCAGCTTAATCTTAAGCAATTCACTTTTTTGATACATTTTTACGCATATTATTTCTATCCAGCAAATTGATACATTTGCTCGAAATTCAATCAATTAATGTGGATGTCTTTGGTCTTGCTTGCGGCATCCACGATTTTGCTTTGCAAATGCATTTAGTTCTTTTTTACAAATACAATGTCTTTTAGGAAAATATACATGTGCGTTTTATGAATTATGATGTTGACAAAACTATTTTGCCAGTGTGTATAAATAAGTAAGCTATTTGAAAATCGGTAATATCTTGGACAATTTTGGCCTCAACCGAAATTGGTCAATATTTGGTCAGCCGAAATTCTTCCTGTTCGGTATTGGATTGTTTTTGGTCAGGACATTTTTGGAAAATGACATCTATACTGGGGCTGATCCTGGTTTGGGCTGCGAGTTAAAACTCACTCTCAACTGTTTGGGTATGGGTGCACAACATGTCTGAATTCTCGCTATCAAGACGTGTGTTGCAGTTGTGACACTTCTTGACACTGACTGGCTGTCAGCAGTCGCTACTTGTGGAGTCTGTCCAGAAGTGTTTTAGTTTGTTATTGTCCAGGTTTTTGTTGGGTATTACTGGTTTTGTGACATTGTTTTACTTGCACTGTACTGTTATCACCATATTTAATCAGCGCTATGTGTGGCGCTTTTCCCTGATATTAAATCGGATTGATTTGATCACTGAGTTAATTATGGCATGTTATACGTTTTTTCACGCTCATTTTACACTTAATTCTGCATGTTTTCACGTCGCATCGCACATTTGGTATTGTTGACTTTCAATAAAGTATAGCTTGGCGACTCGGTGTTTCCGAAACATTTGGGCACTAGGGGAAAGAGGGGGGGGGGTCGTGAATGTTTGTCGTCGCCGAAGCATCGTGACCAGTTACCACCCTACATCGTGGCCAGCTACCAGTGGCGGCGAAAGGTATTTTCGGATGAGGGTCGAAGAATTCCATAGTGCCCCTCGGGAAAAGCCCCCGTCACGAAAAATGTCGTGAAATGATATTTCCTCGGATTTAGGCCGCAATATTTTACCAGTAAAACACCTTTGTGGGAGATGACCGTGCTAGCGCGCTCTAGTAAAGCTAAACAGGTTTGAAATATGAAACGGTACGGAAGCACACTTGCGCATTGACTGTGCCCAATAATGAGCAACACATTCAATAGTTTTACCATGGTTAAACCCTAGTACGTATAGCTTGAGGAATGTTCACCCGAATGGAGATGTAAAAAGTTAGAGCCGCTTCCCTTGGACAAACTAGTGATGCCGTTTTCCAAAAAAAATCCCGACCAAAACCAATCCAATGCCACTATATTTTATGATGACACATGTGTAACGTCGCTTACATAGCTTATATCTCACAGCCAACGTTTTCTTCATTTAGTGCGTGGGCAAGCCGGCCGCCGACAAGAAACGTAGTCAACAAAACAGTCCCAAATCGCCTGGTGTGAAAATCAGGGCAGGTGTGCTACAACAGCCGGCGGACCAGATGCCAGCAGCGGGGGTGGCGAACTGGAGTTCCGCCGGAGAAAGTGCGACGTGGCTGCCCGGCGGAGGGATATATGAGCAAACACAGGCGCGTTTCCGGAGGGGAGCCCGACGGGATGTGAGCGCCCGGCGACCTGCGCACCCTCCAGACCGGCGGAAGAGCAAACCGGACGAACCTAGTTGAGGCACAGATGAGCTAACACAGCTGCCAGGCCGGCTATGGACGGCTGATGAACAACACAGGACAAAACTGCTAAGACACGAGTCTCTGGGGCCTGCCGTAGGCTCGGTAACAAGAGGTGGATATGGCGTAACACGGACAGGACAGCAGACAGACAGCTGAAGGATGCCTGGCAGCTAACACCGGGGCAGGTGGCAGGATACAGGGGGGCGTAAAGAAGGGACCAGACGTGAGGCTACCTACCGGCGAAAACTTAATGAGCCGTCACAGGATGAAGCTGCTTAGACACGAGTCTCAGGTGGTCAGCCATAAGAGCCGCTGACAAGAGACGGAAAGGACTAAATGAGCGGGACCGGACGAGCTAGTTGGGCTGAGAGTCGGCGGAAGCTTCGATAAAACAGCCGAGGAAGGCGAACCGATTATGGGGGAATTGTCACCGCCAAACAAATTACCGACGGAAAGCACGGAGGGGGAAGACGACGGAAGCGGCTTCGTATATATACTGATAATTTTTTAAGATATAAAGGACCAGACCACCAGTCGAGGCAGTGAGGACCAGGCAACCAGAGGAGCGGTGGTGATGGAGATCGTGCAAAAGAGGTCATGACCAGACCACCAGACCGACCAATGGCCAGAGAGGAGGCAGGACCAGTATCACCAGTGGTGGCCGGCGCCAGATGCCTAGAGGGTCTCTGATCCGCGGGGTCATCACCCCAGACAGTGAGGAAGCTGAAGACGGAGAGCTGCATTCAGTGACTTCAATGACCCGGCCACCTTCTACGGCACCTTCAGAACCCACCAAGTAAGGTCACTCGCTGGCTCTCCCATTCCCAAGAATCATTATCCATCCTACCTGGTCTAAACACCCGCCCCCCCCCATTACCATTAGCACAGTGACCCAGAGAGGCATGTCTTCGAGGGACAGCTGCTACCGGCCGGGCAGGGGGTCGATGACTTGTCCAGGGATGGGAAGGGGTGCGCACTAATTGATCGAACTAGTGAGTAATATGACGTCATCAGAGCGGGAAGGGAATGACTGAGCGGGGACGAGTGAGCGGGGCTGAGTGGGGGGAATGAGGAGTGTGAGGGGCTTAGAGGTAGGGACGGGGTGTTATGGATGTTATACGTGGGGGCCATAGAGGTCGGATGTCGAGGGGCGGGATGGATGTCAGGCCGGCGCCGTGCGACCGACTTGTAAACATGTGCGATGTGACTAGAGAGGGACGGGTAGTGGACTGGGGGAGAGAGGCGGGAGTGATTGAACTGGCTTGTGTATGAACGGACGGGTCCATGTATGTAGTGGGGGGAGGCATGGATTATCACCGTATAGTTGGGGATCGTATAAAAACGTGTGTACCAGTGTAGTAATACTCTGTCGAAAGGGAGAGAATGGACAAGGGATTAATGAAGGCCTGGGTGAGAGTATGGTCAGGTGATTGGATGATCGCTCAACTAAACGGCCATATTTAAGCTCAGGATAAACGCGACCCGATATGGGATGCGATGCGTCACGGACCGCGAACGCAGACCAGCGAATCCAGCGCAGTATACATGCGTGTGGTGCCCATAATACAGATATACGTGACCAACTCCAAGTGGAATCATGAGTCTAATTCATGAGTCTGACGTCTCTAGGGATGATTCCAGGGGTTAAACCGATTCGTTTCATTTATAATAGCATGTGAATCAAGAGTGAGACGATTATTCGATGTCGAATCTAACTCACATCTGAATTAGAGCCCTTATGCATCTGCCGCGATCAGAACAAATCGCATTACGAATAAGCGTTCATTCAGTATCGGAGAATAATTGAATCGATTTTTGAGTTCGTTACAGCTACAGGGCTGAGTATGAGCTGTGCTTCTTATCAGCTTTGCGGTAACCTCAACTCGGCTAAACTGTACC
>VOPJ01009942.1:0-14348 GCA_014673585.1 Semibalanus balanoides
CGACACAGGGGAACACAGACACACGTCAGACGACACAGGGGAACACAGACACACGTCAGACGGGAACATGGGCGGATCCAGAGAGAAGGAAAAGGAGTCATGGCCAAAAACCGACTAAAATCGGCGCAGAATTGTCACATTTCCATGTCACATATAGAAGAAAATATAAGCAATTTCTACTAATAAAATCGTGTTGACTGGAAACTAATTCAAGAGAAAAACTTCCCCCGAATGCAAAACTTTCTTCCTGACCTCCTGCAGAGGTCAGGGGAAATATATTCAACTTCCTCTTTTTATATTTTGAAACTAAGTACTGAACATAGGTAATTTATATTAATGTAAGCAAAGTTTGTTTTAAAGCAGCTATCAATGCATAAGCAAGTGAATTCCGATAGTTTTCAGAATTTTTAGACTTTCCACACCACAAAAAACATCCATTCTGGATCCACCTTTGGACGGGAACACTAAATAAAGGAACAGGGACGATAGGAGTAGCGAGCGACGACGCGCGGGACACAGGATTAGTACGACTGGCGAGCGATACACGAGGCTAGCTATAGCTACAACACACGCACACCACAGTCCACGCACAGACACAAACACTGAGATCAGAGCAGCTCCTTCATATTAGCCGATACGTCCGAATTGGATAGTGTTCTGTATGGTGATAAAAAATGCCACGACAGAGAAGACGTCTCAGCAAGACGAGACGACTAACACTTCTCCACCAACTAATATAATTATATATAATATAAAGACCATCTCCATTAACTAGGATAGCGAATCATTAGGTCACCATCGGGTCTTGAACGTCCCACCGTTGTGTATTCAGACATTCGACTCCCTGTCCCCCCAACTGACCAGTATCTGCAGTTTGGACACGGCCGAGACCCGCCTCTCCACGGCAGCGGCCAGCGCGAACGCCGCCCGGACCCTGTCCACGACACCGCGACGTCCGAGCGTCATCAAAGCCGTCCAGAGCGGCAGCAGCTGCTGTAGGGAGGGCGGCAGCGGCGAGCCGGCCGCAGGCACGCCGGTGGACGGCGACCGGTACAGGCAGACGGCCGGCAGGCAGGGCACGCCCAGCCACCGGCCCACGTCCAGAGACAGGGAGTCACCTGGCCAGGTCACAGGTCACAGGTCAGGACACACGGGCACGCCCAGCCCCACCGGCCCACGTCCAGAGACAGGAGTCACCTGGACCAGGTCACAGGTCAGGACACCCACCTGGGACGCCCGCCACCGGCCCACGTTCGAGACAGGGAGTCACCTGCCAGGTCACAGGTCACAGGTCAGGGACACACCGGGACGCCAGCCACCGGCCCACGTCCAGAGTACAGGGAGTCACCTGAGCCAGTCACAGCGTCACAGGTCAGACACACCGGGACGCCCAGCCACGGCCCACGTCCAGAGACAGGGAGTCAACCTGCCAGGTCACAGGGTCACAGTTCAGGACACCACCGGGACGCCAGCCACCGGCCCAGTCCCAGAGACAGGGAGTCACCTGGCCAGTCACAGGTCACAGGTCAGGACCACACCGTACAGGTAGACAGGGGACTCCAGCCACCGGGCCCACGTTCCAGCAGACAGAATTCACCTGGCCAGGCTCACAGGGTCACAGGTCAGGACACACCGGGCACACCCAGCCACCGGCCCCACGTCAGAGACCAGGGGAAGGTTCACCTGGCCAGGTCAGAGGTTCACAGGTACAGGACAACAACCGGTCAGTAGGACAGGGGACTCCCAGCCACCGGCCCACGTCCAGAGAACAGGGAGTCACCTGGGGCCAAGGTCACAGTTTCACAGGTCAGGAACACCGGTACAGGTAGACAGGGGCATCCCAGCAACGCCCACGTCCAGAGACAGGGAGTTCACCTGGCCAGGTTCCACAGGTAGTTACACACCGGTAAGGTAGACAGGGGCGCCAGCCACCGGCCACGTCCAGAGACAGGGAGTCACCTGGCCAGGTCACAGGTCAGGACACATCGGTACAAGTAGACAGGGGACGCCCAGCCACCGGCCCACGTCCAGAGACAGGGAGTCACCTGGCCAGGTCACAGGTCAGAAGTCAGGACACACCGGTACAGGTAGACGGGGGGCTCCCAGCCACCGGCCCACGTCCAGAGACAGGGAGTCACCTGGCCAGGTCAGAGGTCACAGGTCAGGACACACTGGTACAGGTAGACAGGGGACTCCCAGCCACCGGCCCACGTCCAGAGACAGGGAGTCACCTGGCCAGGTCAGAGGTCACAGGTCAGGACACACCGGGCACGCCCAGCCACCGGCCCACGTCCAGAGACAGGGAGTCACCTGGCCAGGTCACAGGTCACAGGTCAGGACACACCGGTACAGGTAGACAGGGACTCCCAGCCAACGGCCCAACGTCCAGAGACAGGGAGTCACCTGGCCAGGTACAGTCAGGACACACCGGTACAGGTAGACAGGGGACGGCCCCAGTCCACCGGCCCACGTCCAGAGACAGGGAGTCACCTGGCCAGGTCACAGGTCAGGACACATCGCCGTACAAGGTAACAGGACGCCCACCACCGGCCCACGTCCAGAGACAGGGAGTCACTGGCAGGTCACACGGTTCAGAAGTCAGGACACACCGGTACAGGTAGACGGGGACTCCCAGCACCGGCCCACGTCCAGAGACAGGGAGTCACTTGGCCAGGTTCCAGAGGTCACAGGTTCAGGGACACACTAGTACAGGTAGACAGGGGGACTCCCAGCCACCGCCCACGTCCAGAACAGGAGTCACCTGCCAGGTCAGAGGTCACAGTCAGGACACACCGGGCACGCCCAGCCACCGCCACGTCAGAGACAGGGAGTCACCTGGCCAGGTCACAGGTCACAGGTCAGGACACACCGGTACAGGCAGCATCAAGAACATAAGAAAACACAACACATCAGCAAATCGTCTCCTCGATCCACAGGAGGTGCCAACACACGGTATAGAGGGGAGGGGAGGCGACAGAGTTGCAGTTCTCACCGAGCATGATATCCGGCTGCTCCGGGGCGGCCAGAGCCAGGACAGCGAGGCTGGGTCCGGTCACGTGACACCAGACGTTGCGCTCCTGACACAGCTCCACGATCCGGCGCAGGTTGTCCAGGTGACCCAGCTCCGGGGTGCCTGACAGGTCACAGGTCACATGTCAGAGGTCACGGGTCAGAGGTCACGGGTCAGAGGTCACGGGTCAGAGGTCACGGGTCAGAGGTCACAGGTCAGAGATCAAGTCACAAAGGTCACAAGTCAGAGGTCAGAGGTCTGGTCACAAAGGTCACAGGTCAGGTCACACACGATGCCATTGACAAACCTGATTGTGCAGAAACTCAATATTTTCGCCAAACCTCTGCAATCAGACCGGTATTCTGTCTTCAAAACGACACGCATTTCCATATCCATGTTTGCGTGTCTCTTACACATTCCTTACCCTCCCCAAACACCTTCCCTTCCCTCCCCAGCACCTCTCTCTATGCATCTCTCTTACACCTCCCTACTCTCCCACAAATAACCGCTCCGCTATCTCCATCCCTGTCCCGGTTTCTCTTCCTCTTCCAACACCTTCCCTCCCCTCCCCTGCTCTCCTCTCCTACCTGCGTGAGCCAACACCAGCAGCGGCACCTTCTGGGCCGCCTCGTCCTCATCCAGCATCCGCTGCAGGTGGGCCACGTCCAGCGCGTGCGCCGGACCGAAGGCGCCGCTCAGCGCCACCTGTCGGACGGCGGCGCCGGGCAGACCGAGCGAGCGCAGCAGAGAGGAGACCTCGGACGTGCGGCAGGCGGAGCTGACGTACACCACAGGAGGGCGGGCGTACAGCGCCTCGTAGCCCAGAGCCGCGTACCTGGCGAAGTAGCGTTGTTTAGAAGCCGAGTACCGGGTAGATACACATAACGAAAGACGTCGGCTGGCTGGGAACACCCAACTGACTTCACCTGGAGGCCTGACATATACTCACAGGCTCGACAGATAGCAGCGACAACTCCACAAACCGCAGCGCCACGAACCGAGCCACACCTACACACAGGACTCCAACATATTAACAGTACAGCGCCAGCTCAATTCCAAGGCCGCCAACACTCAGGGCAGCACCCAACAAACAGAGAGAAGCGAGTATCCCAGCTATCACTGCTGCGTCACAGCAGGGACGGTCGGAGCACTTACGAGTTGTATTTGGTGTGTAGGCGCATGCGCACCATGGCGGTCAGGCTGTCACAGCCAGCGTGGGGATGTACAGACTGGCATCCGGCTGACTTGCCAACAGGAACACAGAGGAGAACGGTTAGTTACTGCCAGAACGATGCGCACCATGGCGGTCAGGCTGTCACAGCCAGCGGTGGGGATGTACAGACTGGCATCCGGCTGACTGCCAACAGGAACACAGAGAGAGAGAACGGTTAGTTACTGCAAAACGTCACGCTACGTCCTGGTACGTCCTGGTACGTCACGGTCAGGGACTTAGCCAAGGGAGGGGGGGGGCAGGAGCTATCCCCCGGAGCAAAACGAATATACACTAGATAAAATTAAATTATTTGACGACCCGACCACATCACGTCACACCCGTCACGTTACGGTAGGTCACGTCACATTACGTCACGTCGCTAATACCGGCGTCGTCTGACTTTCCACGTGGCTGCTGCGGCCGTACCATTACATCAACACAGACATATCTATATCATCTGACACCCTCCCACACCAGCCCTCACCGGAACACCACAGCATCCTCCCCTCCCCCTCTGCACCCTCACATGCCCCTCCCCCTCTCACCGGAACAGCTGGGCCAGCCAGGCGGTGACGTCACTGGCCAGCTGATCCAACAGAGTGCGCTGCACGCCGCCGTCCAGCAGTGAGACGTACGCGGCGCAGGTGTGCGCCACCACTGTCTGTCGCTGTGCCGGGGAGAGCCAGGCGGCCTCGTCCTCTTCCTCCTCTGAGTCGGTCAGCGTCAGATCCTGCCGGCTGGAGAGGCGGTGGTAACAGGGTGGTACTGGGTGGTACCTCTCGTTCCTCTTTCCTCCTCTGAGTCGGTCAGGCGTTCAGATCCTGCCGGCGGGGAGAGGTGGTAACAGGGTGGTACTGGGGTGGTACTGGGACAGCCAGGCAGCCTCGTCCTCTTCCTCCTCTGAGTCGGTCAGCGTCAGATCCTGCCGGCGGGGAGAGGTGGTAACAGGGTGGTACTGCGGTGGTAATGACGTGACCTGGGACAGCCAGGCCGTAAAGTCCGTCCTCCTATACCCCGAGCCGTCAGCGTCAGATCCTGGGAACGGCGGGAAGGGAGGTTCTGGGGTGATACTGCAGTTGTAATTGGGTGATACATGAGTGATACTGGAATGGTACTTGGGTGGTACTTTGGCTGGGGATGGTATACTGTGGTGATATTGGGTTGGTATACGGTGGCTCTGGGGATGACAAGTCGAGATTGTCCCCTTTGTAGCATAATCAAATATAGTTTAACATTTACATATTAAGGGAATGTATCCCACTTTCGCGCATGCAAACATGCATAGTGCAGACACCGATGCACATCACTAAAAAGATAACTAACGTAAGCTGCACCATTTCCCGGTTACTCACATATTATTTACTCGGCCCGATGTGTATTCCAATCTGTCATCATCGGCGGCAAAAACGGCTCGAATGTGTGCCAGAACTGTCCTTCCCGTAGTGGCGGGGCGATGACGTCTACGCCCGCACCCTCGCAAAAAGCTTACGTTCAGGCGCTAACCCATCCTCCCTAGCCTGATCTCGAGATACCACCTTAACATATTTCACTTATCTTCATTTTTAGTATAAACGCTTGTCATCAGATCGGGCGTTGCAGGCTCTGCTCTGTTTTGCACATTTGATACAGCACATGAGAAGCAACAATGCCTCCAGATCGACAGCTATCATTGAGCATTGTGACAGAACCTCGCGTCCGTGCGATCTGACCACTATAACCAGCGACATTCCACAGAGTACAGCAGTGTCTGCTATCTGTTGTCTACCGTCTCTCCAGAACAGGTGGCTCGTCCCCACCCCGGCGGCTCGTCCCCACCCCGGCGGCTCGTCCCCACCCCGGCGGCTCGTCCCCACCCCGGCGGCTCGTCCCCACCCCGGCGGTGCGTCCCGACCCCGGCGGTGCGTCCCCACCCCGGCGGTGTGTCCCCACCCCGGCGGTGCGTCTCCACCCCGGCGGTGCGTCCCCACCCCAGCGGCGCGTCCCCTGCGGCCGTAATTTGCGGCGCCACCGCTGTTGACCGCAGCTGTGTGGTATACAGAGGGTACCGAGGCACCGCACTAACCACCGACAAACGCCAACACCACCGTTTACATGAGCGCTCTCAGCGTGAACGGGCAGAGACAGTGGACCAGTCTTGCACGGCGTAGTACAGAGGTTCCTGCCTGGGCCAATCCTCTACTTATTGTTCACAGACGACCTTCCCTGTTACTTCATTGGCGACGTAATTGTAATGTGCGCCGCTGATGCACATATCGTCTACTCAAGCGAGCCCGGCAGCATCCAAACTCTAGAGCAGCATGTAGAGGACGCATTGAAAGCGGCACACGCTCTGTTTGTTGCCAAATAGTTATAACAAAAACACAGATATTTTGCTTATCAAAACACGTCGTCAGCATCCAAACTCTGAGTAACTTTTCAAGTCACCTGAGGCCTTAATAGCGCCACTCTTAGGTTCTCCTCGTCAAAAGCCAAAATAATTAGGAATCAATTGTCGGATTCTCATCTCTCATGGGAAGCACAAGTATCACTCGTTGTGCGCCGTTGCTACGCTACGTTGTGCAATCTTTCAAAATCGTCACACAGTGTTACACATGACGTAATTATTTCAGCACAATCACTAGTTTTTCCCTACAATTATGTATGGTATCAACTGTATAAGGGTGGGTGTGAAGTAATGCAGAAAGGAAAAGACAAACGTTTACATAAGGCTTGTTAATCACACTGTGCTTACGTCGTGTTTTGCGCCTGTAAATCAGAGCATGATTCCCCACTTCTTGAGGAACTGCAATGGCCAACAACTGACATACGCGTTTGTGAGCGGGACATCGTAATGCTCAATCGTATATTCAGTCACCGTAATGCGTCCCGGTGCCTCCGAGACACTACCAAGCCATCGCCGTGATGTGTCCATCAGGGACACTCGGGCCACAGGCCGCTGGACAGCTGCAGCTTCCACGTGTGCGCACCGAGTTGGCTAAACGGTACTTCGGATACAGAGGCGCTCTCACAGTTGTGGAACATCAAACATGGTCTCCTGCCTATGTTAGGGAAGCCAAGAGCTCGACTGGCTGTATAAGGGAAGGCCGAGAGCTGGCTATGAGCAAGGGCGCATACCGAGTGACTGGGAAATGTATGTTGTTATTCGCAGGTCCTGATCTTTTGTATTTGATCTTGCATTGCATTGTGATTCTGTGGTTTTATTCTGTACTTTATATTGACTCGTTGGTTATAAGAGCCATCATATGGAGAGCCATTCGAAAATGCATTATAATGATAATTATGACCCGGTCAACTGCCCCCCGTGCGGTCCCTCTAACCGTACGGGAACAGTGCTAACGCCTCATTAACGCCCAATTAACGCCCAATTAACGCCCAATTAACGCCCCACTAGTACCCCACTAGCGCCCCACTAGCGCCCCAGTCCACTAACGCGCCCCACTAACGCCCCGCTAACGCCCCGCTAACGCCCCGCTAACGCCCCACTAACGCCCCACTAATGCACCACATAACGCCCGCTAACGCCCCACTAACGCTAACGCCCCACTAACGCCCTACTAATGCCCCACTAACGCCCCATAACGCCCGCTAACGCCCCGCTAACACCCCGCTAATATCACTAACCCCGAATACATTTTCTGCCATCCACGTTTCGGAAGTCAAGCTGCTCCGTTTTAGTAAGAGACGAGCTACATAGATTGACTGGAATTGATGTACATATTTGTTTAGCTGCGTAGCTGTTCCATGCCAGTTCTCACATCCTCGCGTGTGTGTGCCGCGCACTCCGACAGACACGGGCGGGCGTCCAAGGGTGTATGATGTTCTCAGGGGCGGGTAAGAACAAGGCGAACCAATATAATTATTTTGCAATCTACTTGACCGCCGGCTTGATTAGATGGCTTATCAAATGCTGATGGCTTCTGTTTTGCCTGTGTTCACTTCTGCCAGTGACTTCTCGAATGCTGATGAACCTACTCGATGAATAGCGTCCGGTTAACATCCCGACTGACAGGGCGTTAACTCTGTCATCGGGGCGCCGCCCGGCCAGACCACAGTACCAGGACTCGGCGCCGCACAGTGTAAAGGTCAGATGACGCGATCGGCGGCACAGCACGCGCACATCGCGGCCGTGCCGGTTCGAGGAGCACTGTGACGAAGGAGCGGTGGCGGCGAGGGGAGGGTAAAACGGGGCAAAACGCAACGGAGCCCACCAAGGACACAGTTTGCGTGTGGTGACTTGACATTGCCGGTGTTGGCAGGGGGTAATGTGGAACACGAAGCTCTCTAAGCTATGACACTAAGCTTGGTGTCGTAATGAGGACATTTAATTACATTGGAAATTCGCAGACACTGTGTGAAGCGGAAGATTCGCAGAGTATCATGATCTGATGTGCCCTCCATGTGGAATGAGAGTTACGCATACTGATGGTGGGTATATATTTGTATTATCATACTACCCTGAACCGCACAAGCATATTGTATTTAAGGACACAAAGCTTGCTGATATTAAGCTTGCTTTCAAAATGGATTGTTGTAGCTTCCTCCCGCAGACCCTGCACAGGGGCACCCACAGTCACACCATTCCCAATGAAGTCCGCCGACGCGACCAAATCCTAACCCATCGTCACTGCCAACTACCGCTAACACAAAACTTCCCCAAGTTGTAACTCAATGAATTAAACACCAGTCGTTCTTTTGTCAGCCTGTTAATTTTTCCAAGCCCAGGTGGCAGGTAGTGAAGCATATCGCCGCCACCCAGCAGTCTGGCAGAGTCCCTTCTGTCCCTTCAGCAGCCCATTCCGTCTTACCCTGATGGTGGCCCAGAGTGGTGCTCCTGTCACGCCGTCCTCGGGCAGGCCGGCCGGCGCCCGCTCGCCCGCTCCGTCGGCCGACAACCCGCCGTTGGCCGCCGTCATCGCCTCCAGTGCCGAGGCGCCCTCCGAGAGCAGGCTGGCCATCGCGGACACGCCCGCCTTAGGTGCCTGCAGGGGAGAGATAGAGATGGTGCTGGTCAGATCAGTGTGGCAGAACAAATGGGATGTGGTACGGAAGAGACTTGGTTGTTATAGTAGCTCCCAATAGTCAGGGAGACTTAAATGGGTAATTATTCAGGGCTATTTTGAAAAGGAATATTGAGTGAATGTAATGAAAGGGAACATAATGTTATGCTGATAAGCAATTATCTTTGGATGACTTTCAGAGAAGGTAGGATGTAATATTCATTGGCAACATCAATGATAACAAAATATCACAGTAAGAAATGACTACACATAAGGGACAATACATGAATCTGAATCTGAATATGACAAACTGGACATTGCGCTGATCATTATCAGGTGGTGCAGCTGCTGCACTGCAGAAACTAAAATTTTGAATCAACATTCAGCAGTTCATAGTTTTGAGGTTTGATATTGAAAGATGCAATAGTATTTTCATTCAAGGTTAAGTCTTTGAGTATTAAGAAGTGTGCAAAAAAATGTTGTCTAACAAGGAGTAAAACTGATCAATTTTGGAGACAGAGGAAATCTAAAAAATAACCCAGCAAGTATAAACTATACTAAAATAAAAGAACAAATGAAAACTAAAATGACGTTAATACTCAACTTATTTATACATAAATAAAGAAAATAAAATTAACATTAATCCTGAACATTCAGATAAATAACAGCAAAAATATAAATTTTAAGACTTTGGGTCTATGCCATTTTGAGCCTAAGTCAATCAATTAATTAACTGATGTATACCTACACTTAGTCCTGCTTTCCCCTATTCTTCCATCTTACTAGGTAAGTCAACTGTGCATGGGTGGTGTTCTTTTTTGGCATGTGTACAGGAGTGACTGGGTGACAATGGGAGCCAGTCCACAAGCTACAAAGCTGATGCTTACATCACAATCACGCTTGATCACACAAAACACATGTTCCAAAGCACACTACAGTGGTTGGCAAGAGAATATTGATGTGGTCAATACCCACTGTAGTGTAATATCATTACCTGACAAACTGTCACCTAAATAGCCCCATTTCCAATGATCATGATGAGAAAGGACTTGTGCCTATTGCAATTTGATTTGTCACATGCAAATAATTGAGCTGCACAGCTGCCCAAGATCAATATAATTAAAACCCTTAATGCTTGACTGACACATCCTAATACCAGACTTTTCATGCCATTGGCATTGTCTACATCACCAATAGCATGAAATCTAGTGTTTGGATGTTACTGTCATTATGTTTATTTACCCTGCTTACCATACAACCACTTTGAAGTTTTTAGATGATTAACACAAAGTCAATATTACTTATAAAAAAATGAAATGGATAACTGCTGTATCCTGAACGCATCCTAACCTCAGACTTTTCATGATGACAAAATGAGGACCATACTGACGCACTGCTTCTTTGTATTACACATGATCCTCATAACCATGTTCAAATTGGTTTAAAGATAAATGGTGACCTTTTCCAAAGAAAAACAGAGTTAGCACTTGAAATTAGGAGAGGAGACACTCTTATATGTAAATCTACTCACATTAAGCATTTAAATATCTAACCAAAGTTATTATTTGAAAATGCTTAAGAGTCCACCCTGAAAACAATGATATTGGGAAGTAGGAACTTGGCACATCTTAAGGTACCTACCTACCTAGGTACTTTGATGCCTTCCTGGCCTCATCATATTTGATCAATGGTTGATATTTGAAAGCAGTAGCCTAATCACGCTTTTAAATTAATAATACATAAGAAATGTTAAGAAAAAAATATTTTTCATTCATGTTGCCCATACCCTTTGCCTTGGTATTGTGTAGAAGCAATATATTTCTTTATCACCCTTTTCTTATGGACTAATACAGTTTGTTTACAGTATTTGAATGACAATGCCAATATTGATGATATCACTTACATTCAGCTGACTTTGATCCAATTGGGCTCAACTATCATTGTATTGCCTTCATTTAAAAGTACAAAAAATGCTCTAGCCTACATTGGGTCATAGAACGGGTTTTTACAATAATCCGATGTCATAGTTATCAGGATGAGATCCTCTTACCTGATCCTGCTCAGTAGTGATATCAGCAGACTGCGACATGTTAGCTTTGATAACAAAGCAGGCGATTATGAATCATCCACCAATGCCAACGACAAAAATATTACGGAATTCTTGAAACTAAAACTGACCACTTGAACTAGTTCACAGTTATGGAGTGGTTGATGGATAAGCGCCAAAACGAAACAGCAATATTGAAGGATGCGCGGACACACGTTCTAGTGCACCTACTAGATGAGGACAAAATAGAAATAATAAACTTTAGACAGAAAATTCCCCGCCTCTCGCCGTGCCGCCGCTATCTTTCGTCGACTACGTTGTCAAACTGCGCCATAACAGCCACAGTTGTCGTGGCTGTAAACAAAGTCATCAAACACAATATAAAATACTCATCTCCGGTGAATGCTGTATAAAATGTTTATTTTACAACACTTTTGTTGATTAATTTTTGTAAAATTTGTAAAATAAAAAATTATTAATCTCACTTGACAGCATTTTATATTTATTTGCAATATTTCTTAATTTTATTGAAGTATTTTAAATGAAGGCTGAAATAGTCTACATTTATGGCGCATATGATACAAACAAGTGAAAATTCCTGACAGAATGTAAACAAGACGGACGCCCATTCACAACAAACCCTGGGATGCACGTCTTCTGCTAGAGACTTTCGAAGTTGTTCTCAGTCACTCTGCATTGTGATTGCAAAGCTTTATTCTTGAAAATCGGGACGTTTTTCCTTCAGGCATCAAGGTACGAAAATGATTTGCACGTTATTTTGCAATATACCTCAGTATGTTATTTTACTAAGATTTGGTTAGGATAGAGATTGAGATCAAGATGTTAGGTAGGTTATCATAATCGACCGCATACCAATACTATTGAAGTTTTCCACAAATGAGGGCTTTCATGAACTGTCATGAGTGTCATGTGCAGGGATGTGGTGGTTTTGTATTCTTTTAGGGGTGCTCAACCACCCCTACTGTTGATTTGAGCACCCTCAAAATTAAATGACAAAAAAAGTCCCCTGTTCCACACTCAACAACTTTTTGCTGACCCCCTTCATTCAACAAACTTTTTGCAACAGGAACGACCGAGTGCTGTCAATGAAATGGTCTTGAGTATTAATTATATTTTAATAAAACTACATCCCTTGTCATGTGTTTAATTACCATTCCTTTGGCACATACATGTTACTATCTGACATCAGTTCGTTTTTGCTGGTTGGCTATGAAATTGGACACCCACATAACACAGACACATGGTAACCACATGGTAATCAAATGGGCTGCCCACCTTTCCCAGAAACATGGTAACCCACTAGTTTTGGAAGAGGTTTCCACATGGTTAACCATATGGACTAGCATCCCACCTTCCTCACCTCCTAAAACCCACATGGGGCCATATGGGGTATGCCCACGTCAACCCCCATGTTCAACTTGTGCTCACCTCAGCCCACTATGGGACCCATTCCAATCCCATGTGCAAGCCCATGCCCATGCTGAGCCCACGTAGCCCATCTTAAGCCCATGTGGTAACCGCATACGTGTGTTATGTGGGCAGGCACGTAGCTAAGGGAGCGGCGGCAGCAACCGCCACCCACCCACCCCTCTGGAGGCCCGGCGGGCCCTTTTCGGCGCGCGCAGTACGCCGAAAGGGCCGACGAGACCGCCCGAAGCGCGGTATCATGGGCTTTATACGAGGGATTATACGAGTTTCCGTCCTGAAAGGAAATGCACTCTTTTGCAGTTGTATGTGCTTAAAACACGTTTAGAAAATAATGAGAGTGACCTCGTTGTCGCATTAATCCATTATTTCAGCAATTATCAGGCGTTTAAACCTTTGACATTTTCAAGACTTGTATCTGATAACGAGTACTATGACGGGATTACTGTCCACCACCTTTAATATCTTCTATCCTTGGGCGGCGCATAGCGGTGTAAGTGAGACGGCTGTCTATACCTCAGCAAGTACTCAAAAAGTACGTGTGGTGGCATCACCGAGCTACTTTGAAAAACGTCCTTACGTATAGAAGATGCATTTTCAGAAAAAATTGTGGTAACCGTGGGCCTTCTACCACCTTTATAAGTAGTTTACTAATGTTACTCAATTATTCTGGGAAAGAAACCCCGTATAAATCCCTTTTAACCCGCATTGGCTGGGGGGGGGGCAAACCCTCCTCAGGGTTTTCACAATAGCTCAAAAACCGGAAGGCCATATCAACGCGAAAACTCGGGTACCTATTTCTATATCAAAATTTGACGTCTTCAGTGCAAAAATTAAAGAAAATATGTTGATTTTTTTTTAAGTTATATCAAATATCAATTTAGTGACGTTCAGTACAGTGTCCCAAAAATGTGTCGATTTGGCGTGAGAGATGACAACACAATCTGTGAATTCCAACTCCTCATTTCCTCCATTTTAGGAATGAATTTTCCACTCCCAAATTATGAATCGTATATTGATTCCCAATATCATAAATATTGACGTAGAAATACCTGATTTCAATTACAAAACCACTGCTTTTCATATTCAAAACAGTAATCAATATCGTACCATTTTCTACATTCTTCACTATCATGGTCTTTTAGGGCTCGAATTTTCCACTCTGACACCCAAGCCAAAATGGAATCTTGGGACACTGCGTCAGTACACACGACTTTGACGCAAATACCAGCTAGACTCTAACAGGCTGTACATAGGCCATTTTAAGCAAAATGCAGTCAAAAGACGTCGAAAGATACCAAATGACACGAGGTACAAAATAGCAATCTCGGATTTTCGAAAATTTTGATTTTGACAAAAAAAATATGCATTTTTTTCTCAAAATCAACATTTTTAATATTTTCAAAAAACAGGAAGATATGTAAGAAAACCACATTGTTCAATGTCCACACTAAGTTTCAAAGCAATATTTGTATTTTTGAATCACTGACTGCTCCCGAAGTATGAGTACCTCATGACGTCATTTTTTAAAGTACATTTTTTACCAGATAGATACAGAAAAACAAATGGCTCCACTGTATTTATGAGACAAAACTCGTTATGTAACATGCATTTGTTATTTATATTTATACATTT
>VOPJ01009943.1:0-14351 GCA_014673585.1 Semibalanus balanoides
GCCATCATTGACTTTGTGACGTCACTATGACCTGACCTGACGCGGGATTGACTCAAAATTTTACGCACATGTGGCTTAGACCTAGGCCACATAAATTTATTCCTTTGTAGGTGTATGTATTCCTTAGAAGGTTCTCAAAGTTTCAAGTTGCTATATCTCTACGAGTTCGCGTGTTATCGTCGAAAACCCAAAGGGCGTGAAAAGGTCCCCTAGCGCGAGGTAGTTTGGAGCGACTGAAGCGCGATTAAATTGAAGCCGCGGAATTGAGTGGGCAGATTGCGGTGACGATGGTCGTTTCTCCGCGGATCGTTCAGGGCTCCTCGCTCTCAAGTCATTCGAATTTTGTTCGCTTAAAATGTTTTCAGACGAGCGAACTGAGGACTGCATACTTAGCGGAGGATGATCCGAAGCACATGCTCTTTAGGACTGCACTCTTACAAATTGTTTAGCTAAACCCGATAGCTTCAACAAAAGCTGTCAAAATTGCAATTATGTATAGGTATGTACTATGTACAATGAACAAATGATTCCAAATTTGTATCGTCACGGATTTAAGTTCTTCATTCCATTACAAAATAATATTATTGGCATGAAACAATGGGAGGATTACAAAACAATACCGACTTCTTACCATGGGAACCATCAGGCTGCCTCGGTGCCTCATTTGGCTGAACTCCAACTCAAATGATAAGTCATGTGAGACTTGTTTTATGGGGGCCGCACCGACGGCTGCAGTCATCTGGCGTCCACAATAATAGGTCACGCAGTGATGCAGTATTGGTCTCCGCAGTGACTTCACTGACGGTGTTTCCCCCGTCGGTCATGGCCAGGCGGAAGAAGTGATCATTAACCACCGAGCACGGACAATTCAGCCGCTTGTGATAAGTTGCGTCTGAGGAGTCGTTCTGCCTTGTGATAAGTTCCGTCTGAGGAGTCGTTGTGATAAGTTGCGTCTGAGGAGTCGTTCTGCCTTGTTGGATAAAGTTTCGTCTGAGGAGTCCGTTCTGCTGTTGTGATAAGTTCCATCTGAGAGTCGTTCTGCTGTGATAAGTTGCGTTCTGAGAGGAGTCGTTGCCTTGTGATAAGTTCCGCTCTGAGGAGTCGTTCTGCTTGTGTACAGTTCCGTCTGAGGAGTGTTACTGCCTTTTTGTGGATAAGTTCGTCTGAGGAGTCGTTCTGGCCCTGTATAAGTTGCGTCTGAGGAGTCCGTTTCTTGCTTGTGATAAAGGTTGCGTCTGAGGAAGTCGTTTCTGCTTGTGATAAGTTCCGTCTAGGAGTCGTTCTGCTTGTGATAATTCCATCTGAAGGAGTCGTTTGCCTTGTGAGTAATGCTTCCCGTCTGAAGGATCGTTCTGCTTGTGATAAGTTGCGTCTGGGAGTCGTTTCTGTCTTGTCGATAAGTTGCGTCTGGGATCGTTCTGCCTTTGTGGATAAGTTTTGCGTCTGAAGCGAGTCCGTTCTGCCTTGTGATAAGTTCCGTCTGAGGAGTCGTTCTGCCTTGTGATAAGTTCCGTCTGAGGAGTCGGTCTGCTGCACTTAACAGCGGTCACCTGCAATCAGTGTGCGGTCCGCGGAGTGGCGGCCTCCCTCCTCTGGATTCAGGTCGTGTGGGTCGCGGTGGCACGCGCCAGAGGCCCTCTCTGCAGCCCGGCAGTGTCACGCGCCAGAGGCCCTCCCAGCAGCCCAGCAGTGACACGCGCCAGAGGCCCTCCTAGCCCGGCAGTGACCCGGCTTCCCTGCCATCGCCAGTCAGGTCACGCGCCGGGGGCTTCCTTGGTCGAGCTCAGTACTGGCTCCACGGCCGCAGCCACGGTATTCGGAACCTGACCGAGGCTAGAGAGTAACATCCTCGCTCCAGACATTGCTTCATATCTCGTCTGCTGGATGAAAACATTATCGGAACTGGTTTAGTTTTTGTGAGTGTGAGCGTTCTTACAGTCGTGCGTTACACGAATGGTCATGGTCGGCGAAGTTCCGAAGACTCGGGAGATTCCCGTGATGACGTAACCGGTTATATGGATGAGTCTGGTGTGACGAAATCGGGTGCTTCTTTTGAGCCATTTTTTGTATAAATTTAGTCCGAATGTTTTTGTATGGATGGTTCCCCGAGGACAGGACCCACGCGAAGCCGAGCAGGTCCTGACCTCACCATCCGATGTCACAATTCCTATTGGCCGGCCGTATTTAGAGACGAAAGTTTTACGTGTTCTACATACATACCCGGACATTAGGGTAGGTCGTAGAAATTAATTATTTTTCCGGAAAAATTGCGTAGTGTATTTTTTGCCTTTCGGTATAAGAGTCCACCAAAAAATCAAAAAATGTTCAAATTTTGAGTTCGAAAAATTGCACTTGAAAATGTGACAAATTATCAAAAATTGATCATCTTAGCCTGTTCTTGGAGAAACAAATTGCTGGGGCATTCCATGACAGATCAACCAAACAAATCGCGAAATAACACCCTACAACTCCGATTTCGATACAACTTTTTCTTATGGGTTATCTGGGTCGCTAATTAACGCTGTAACATTTTCAGCCTCACCCGCCGAATAATTTTTGAGTAATTATTATTGAATTTGAGTAATTATCGAATAATAGCCCGAGGCAATTATTCGAAGTCGTACAAAACTATTTTGTATACGCCAAAAAATACTTCATTACATATGCCTTTGATGGTAAAAGAATTGGAGATATACATTTTTTTATAAATATGTTATTTATATATTTGAACATGATCATATCAGCAGGAAAAATAATGATCAGCAGCACGTTTCTGGTAACAACTTTGCACCACCACCTATACCCCAAATCAACGGAATTATGTTGCTTGAGTCGACCTTCTTGACATTTGTCGCTGTGACATTTTCAGTCTCACCCGTCGAATAATTTTCGAGGAATAGCCTGAGACAATTTTCCAAATCGTACAAGACTCTAATTTTCATCGTCGAATACTTTCCAATGATATTATCTTCGCGGGGCCTTGCATGGCACCCTATCCATATCGGTCAGTTTAAGTTAGGTTTAAGTTAATGGACTGAGCTTAGACAATGTCTATTTAATGTTTCACATATCTTAATATATTATCTTCTATTGAGTAATTTGTCTTGATTACACAATATGCGACACAATAAAACGACTTCATTCTTGAAATGCAGAGCACAGACTAGACTAAGCAAGTGTAAATAAGCACTAAGCGAATAATTAAATAAAGAGCAGTGGTGGAGGGACCCTCTAGCCATTGAAGACTTGATTATAAATTTATAGGCAGTATTATTCCTGGCTCTCAAGATCGTATAGCCACTACTTCTTCTTTCCATGTCCCCTTTTGTCATGATAATGTTAAATAGGAAATCTTTAGTACTTGGTCATTGTGCGGACGCTGAAAGCGGTGGGATCCGTTCCTTATATCCAATTAACTTGCTTGCAGTTCAGAATAAAGTGTTCTAGATCCTCGTTTTCTTGCTGGCATAGGCGGCATCGTGTTATTTCATTACATTTCGTTTTATGTCTTCTAGAGGCAAATGATTGGTTCTAGCTGAAACAATATACTGAAGCGATTTGTCGTAAGATTGAGTCTTTTGGAATCATGTTTGCTGCCTATTATAACTTTGTGACTCGTTTTTGCTATTAACTTCTCTTCCATTGATCAGTACCCTGTATTGAAATGTTGCCTATTTCTTCTTTTTTCTTCATGTAAGTGATACATCCCTAAATTCAATAACTGAAGGTACTTATTGTGACCTTTGACCATTTACTTTCCTTTTTTTCCATTCAACTCATTACTTTTTTGACCAGCTCGTTGGACCCTGAGTCTCCCGGATGTACTGAGTGACCCTTCATATATTCTTGTCCTCAATCCAGGATGAGCCAATTTCCCTCTCAAGGTACAGTTGGTGCAATACTGGGAGCTCCGAGTATCCGTCTGTAACACCCATTTTCGATCACTGGAGCTGTTGATATCAGTTTCTGTAAGGGTTCATAACCATTTACTGATACAGTATTGAGGGTAAAGCAAGAATTTTCCAATATGTTTTTCCTATCACTACTTGTTACAGCCTTGCTGATTAATTTCCATAGTCAAATTTGCCATCTCTGCTTTTTTCATTACAAGTTCCTTTGCTCTTTGAAAAATCCTTCCCTGTTTGATGATTTTCACACCCAATAACATATAATAAACTGAATATATCACAAATTGGGCATTATAATCTCATGACCATTTAATTTATGTCACTTTTAAATCTTCAAAAATTGCGATTTTGTTCACGTGACCTCAGGCAATTCAACGTGTTTCAAAATGTGGCCACTAAAAGCGACGATTCTTTATACCCAAAATACTTTAATACTGCGAAAGTAAACAATTCGCCTGCTATATATGCCTGCGATAGTATACAAATTGGAGAATACTTTTGTCTAATTATGCTATTATATATTTGAACATGATATGTCCAATATATAGCTTCATGAAGATTATATTGATATACATTTGTTAACTATCGCATCATTAATAATTATACTATATTTGCCCATGAAAATTATAGTTTTGTCGACTTGAAAAAAATTTATCAGGTATTCCTCCGAAAACTACGACGAGGCGAGGCTGAAAAGTCATAGCTTTTTAATCTGCAACCCAGAATAACCCCACACAAAGAAGTTTATGAAATAGGAATGAACGGTGTTATTACATAGATTTCTTTGGTCGATCTGCCATGGAAGCCACAATTGGTCAAACTTTAGGAATTCGACCTCAAGTCACGTGATTTCGAGATAACAAAACGTTATGCAGATAGGTCATGTATACATCAATGAATGCATCTCAACGAGACAAGCGTAATGCCGTTGATGTGAACTCACTAACACAATTAAGTGCAAAGTTATGACCAGAATCGTGCTGGTGATTATGACTTTTTCTGCTGACATGGTCATGTACAAATATATAATTAAAATCATTAGAGAAAAAGTCTATCTCTAATTTTTTTACTATCGACGGCATATTTATTGAAGTATTTTTTGGCGCATACAAAATTATAACTTATTAGTGGTCACATTTTGAAATCACGTGACTTGACCTGAGGTCACGTGACCAAAATGCAATAAAAATAAATAAAAAATGATTATATGATATAAATATATGGCCATGAAGATTATAATGCTAAATTTTTATATGATTCGAATTATTTATATGGGAGATATTCACCGATGAAAATTATGGCTTTGTACGATTTTTAAAAATTGTCTCAGGAACTATTATACAGGAACCTCGAAAAATATTCGACGGGTGAGGCTGAAAATGTTACAGCGAAAAATGACAAGAAGGTCGATTAAAGAAACATAATGCCGTTGATTTGGGGTATCTCAACGAGACAAGACACTATTAGTTGCAAAGTTATTACCAGAAACGTGCTGGCGATATTTATTTTTCCTGTAGACATGATCATGTTCAAATATAAATATATAAATGAAATATTTAAAGAAAAAGTCTATCTTCATTTTTTTACTATAAAAAATATTGAAGTATTTTTTGGCGTCTAAAAAATTTACACTTTTTAGTAGCCACATTTTGAAATCACGTGACTTGACCTGAGGTCACGTGACCAAAATGCAAAATTTGTGAAATTCCAAAAAAATGATTATATGTCATAAATATATGGCTTATGAAGATTCTAATGCTAAATTTTTATATGACACATAATTCATATGGAAGATATTCGCCGATGAAAAATATAGTTTTGTGCGACTTGGAAAAATTGTCCCAGGCTATTCCTCAAAAACCACTCAACGGACGAAGCTGAAAAAGTCACAGCGTTAATCTGCGATCCAAATAACCCCTAAAACGGAATTTCATCAGAATCTGAGATGTAGGGTGTTATGGCTTGGTCGATCTGTCATGGAATGCCCCAGCTGTCTAAAAAGCATTCAAGTAGCTGGATTCTGTAATCAAGTAGCTGGGTCTTGGGTGCCCAAAAGTTGTTAAATTTTTAACGCAAAATTCGCTTTCAGCACTTAAAAGTACCCCAGGATAGATTTTGGGTGTCGTAAGCGACACCGGTAAACTTATGCCGGAGGGAAAATTTCAGGCTTATATGGCTTATGCTTTCAAAAACATAAAGTGCCACGAGTTTTCAAATTATCATTGTTTAGGGGAATTTCGGACGCAAAAATCGCTTTCAGTGCCCAAAAGCACATTTTGGTACGTTTTGGGTGCCGTAAGCAGCTACCGTGAATTTATGCGCGCTAAATCGGGAAATTCACCACCGCGCAGGGGTGTAAAATACTTTTCAGTTGAGGGGACCTCAGCTCCCCATTTGGCTTCTGCCACCTGAGAAGAACAAGGAAGTGGGTCAAATTCGGGAGAAATATGTATTTTGTGGATTTTGATGGTATTTAAAGCGATTTTTTCAGCTCACCCTCCCTCCCCTCCAACTTTTCTGGAGAAGGTACGCCCGTGGTTAGGACGGCATTTACGTGATACCGATTATCGGAAGTCTAAAAACTTCTTTAAAATGCGCAGAACGATCAACTGTTACCGTATTTATTAATTGTTACTACCATGAAAGGAAACCAGTTACTTTCTTATTGGGATTTAATGCTTGAAATAGCAGATTTGAAGGTAATGTCAATAAATTATTTACTGCGTAGCGCATGCTCTGTTTGGTTGTTAAGATTATCCCGTCGAATATAATGTTTTTTCTCCTGTCACTCAGCGCTGTGTCGAAAAATACAGGACTGTGTCGATAAGCAGCGTTATTAGAGCAGCGAGCAAATCCTTCGCCACGCCGACGATATTATGCTAGTTGTGTAAACAATGATGATAACATGTTGTTATTTGTACTTATTAATAGTATAAATAAATATGTGAATAAGTTGCGAGCTTTTACAGTTTTCTCATTTTTCTTTCAAAGCACACAAAGTCATAATAACGTCAGCGACTTTCGAAATTTGCGCTACTTCTTGCAATCTGGGTATGTAAACCCAAGATTCCTTTACTTTAAATATACCTACAAGGTAAGGTATACCTACTGAGTATGCGAGCCTACGTTTTCGAAATATATTGCTTTCGTTTTTTTTGTTGTATACATATATCATTATAATTTAGCCAAAACAATGTCATACTTTAATATTTTCATGCTGAATAGGTGCCCCTTATCACATTAACATGCATTTGCCAAAGTGACTGGCTTCCTTTAACCCTATTCTGTGCTGGTGGCCAGAATAACGTTAACGTGCTAGGGGGGCAGATTTTGCCCCTCAGAGATATCGAGAACCGCTAAATCGATTTGATGGGACGAACACTATTCAATTTGTTATGACAAAATCTTTCTTTCCGGAGCCCGATTTTTTTTTTGTTGTAAAAAATAGGGTCCAGGGTGCAAAAAATATGATTTTTTTTTCTGTGTTTTTGAAAGGTCATTGCGGTCATGTGGTTTGACTGATGTTCATGCCCAAAACGTTTTTGAGCTTGCGGTACTGGTCTTCAACATATCAAAAGGACAGGTAACAAAGCAAAAAATAATAGGCGTATTCAGGAGATGTTAACCCGCGCGGCGTAGGGGGGGTAAATATTACCCCTCCCTATTTCCGCCGAATAACTTGAAAACAGTAACAATAACGACGTCAAAGGTTTCAGTACCTTATCCCAGCATCCAATTTTGACGTCTTCTAAAATTCATCTAAACAAGTTTCAGAAACTTGGAATTAATGACCGTTTTTGATACGTTCATGTTCATTGCCATTTTGGTTTTTGAATACGCATAATGTTTGATGCATCGTAGAAAACATAGCTTTGAAGCAAATCGCAAACGCAAAACTGACTAAAAAAGGAAATTGAGTTCTCTACAAGATGGCAATTTCGAATTTCCCAAATTTTTGGTTTTTGACCCCCCAAAATCCAAAAAACTGATTTTTTCAAGAAATTTTTCCCCAAAATTGCAAATTTCAAAGGTATCTAAAAAACCGGAATATATATATGAGAACCAAGTTGTTAATGAATACCCAGACCAAATTTCAAAGTAATAGCTTCATTTTTTCAGTTGACTGATTGCTCTCCAAAGCATAAAAAGTGTAATGAGGTCATGGGTTCAAAAAATAACGTTTTTTTTGATTTTTTGACCTCATACAGATATATAAATGACTTTTTTGTGTTATGAGACAAAACGTGACCTAGAAAAACATGCATTGTGTTATTCATATTAGTCAGTTTTCAGTTTTGACCTTAGATGACCTGATCTTGACCTTTGACGGGGTCAAGTTTGTAAAAATGACTGTTTCTATCGATTCTTACGTGCAAAATGACCCCTAAAACATGTGTCACAAGGCTTGCTTTGACCTCTTCGTGATAGTGACCTTTTGTGGACCTGATCTTGACCTTGGACATTTGCATTCCAAGTTTCAACTTTTACTTAATGCAATAGATGTAGTAACACCTTTGAGAGCTTTTATGTGCAGTGACAGTTCTATCAAAGGATGTTTAATTGGAAAGTATGAACCATTAAACTCAATTAACGCTCGAACTTTCCATATGACCTGACAGCAACGTGACCTTTACATTGACCAAACTTGAAAAATTTTCGGGTATGCATTTCGATGTGTTCATTGAGAAGCTTTCGATCGCCGCCTTGCGCGTCTCCTGCGGTTATTGGTTCGGAAGATAAAGGGGGTAATATTTACCCCCCCTACGCCGCGCGTTCGGCTAGAGACCCCTACGCCGCGCGGGTTAAATTTGGGAATTTTCTGATAATAAATATGTGCTGTTCGTGATTGTTTGGAACGACATGAACGACACTTGTCATATTTCGTGTAACTGGTTGAATGTAACATATTGCGCATAGGCGGATCCAGGTAAACAACGTGGGGGGAGTATTTGCGTAGCGCTTTTTATGATCTTACTTATGTGAAGTTTGAACTAATTTGACGGTAGGTATCGCTCCCCATGTTATGTACCTGAGTGCGTCTCTGCCCCAAAATAAGTAAAATTCAAGTATTTGCTTTGATGTATATTGCAGTGACAACGTTTCTGACGCATTTATTGCACCGCAAACTACGAAGGAAGTATGCACCGCACAACCGCATTGGTAACAACACATTTACGAAGATATGCTGCTCCGCACTTTTGCTGATATGCTGCTCCGCACACATTGCCGAAGATAGGCCGCTCCACACAACACATTGCCGAAGATGGGATGCTTCGCACAGCACATTGCCGAAGAAAGGATCCTCTCAGGCGTGGGTCTAAAGGGGGGCGCCAGGCACGTAGCCAGGATTTTTCTCAGGGGGAGGGCACGTCGGAAAAAATATTATTTTGCTTCTCAGCCATATCCTGCCGACAGGGGGTGGGGGTAGGAACGGGTTTTCAGGGAATCCCATTCTATCTAGTGTTAATTTATTTTGCTCGGGAGGGGGTCATGGCCCCCGTGCCCCCTTGGATACTTGGATACGTCCATGGGAGGGGGGGGGCGCTTAAGGCACGCGCCCACCTCTGAGCCGGTCTGCGCGGGCCCCCATGTCGCGCCCGGAGGGCGCAAGCGTTGTATGTGAGTCCCCCCAGACCGAAATAATGGATCCGCGCCTTGCTCCGCACTACACATTGCCGAAGATAGGCTGCTTCGCACAACACATTACCGAAGATAGGCTGCTTCACACAACACTGCTGAAGATAGGCTGCTCCGCACTACACATTGCCGAAGATAGGCTGCTTCACACAACACATTGCCGAAGATAGGCTGCTTCACACAGCACATTGCCGAAGATAGACTGCTTCACACTACACATTGCCGAAGATAGGCTGCTCCGCACTACACATTGCTGAATATAGGCTGCTCCGCACAACACATTGCCGAAGATAGGCTGCTCCGCACTACACATTGCCGAAGATAGGCTGCTTCACACAACACATTGCCGAAGATAGACTGCTTCGCACAACACTGCTGAAGATAGGCTGCTCCGCACTACACATAACCGAAGATAGGCTGCTTCACACAACACATTGCCGAAGATAGACCGCTTCGCACAACACTGCTGAAGATAGGCTGCTCCGCACTACACATTACCGAAGATAGGCTGCTTCACACAACACATTGCCAAAGATAGGCTGCTCCGCACTATACATTGCTGAAGATAGGTTGCTCCGCACAACACATTGCTGAATATAGGCTGCTCCGCACAACACATTGCTGAATATAGGCTGCTCCGCACAACACATTGCCGAAGATAGGCTGCTCCGCACAACACATGTCTGGGAAAGCTTTACGTACCACGTATGAGCGAGCATGCTCGAGGAGCGGGATATCGGCGGTGCTAGTTTCGGGTGCACGCACTGCCACGGCTTTGTGTGCTTATCAGTGTGCAGTCTGCAATTGCTGCTCATAAAAACGGTGGCTATATTATACCTTCTCCGAATCTCCACCCACACACTCACGCCGAGTCTTGTAATTGTGTCCACACTGACTTGCGATATGAGATATCTGGCCGGTCTTATGGTGGGTTGACGCTGTAATGTGTATCGCTAGACGATAACGTCACTAGAGAGGCGGCTGACGTGAGAGCAATCTTCTATTGGTTCTCGTCTCTCTCGTCTCTCGATAAAGAGATCTGGGGCAAGATGCCCCTTACTAATGCTTCACTGGACACTGTACCCACGAACGAGACACGAACTTGGTTGGAACTGACTAGATAGGGAAGTTCTTTTCACGTTTGTTTTTCTTCAGATAGTACATATTGCTCTTTTCTTTAAGTAAAAATATATTTTGTTTAATTTTGCCTGAAAGTATTATTGATATACCTATGACAATTAATTTTGCTTTCCATTTTACTCTACTCCAGGCTGAAAGACAGCATCATTTCTCACACAGTATCAGACCGAATCAGATAACATGGGTAACTACCTATTACCTACCGACCTGTTGGCTGGGTTACTTAGTAGGGTTCATTTGGAGACGGCCATTCTCACTTAGAGGGTCGGATCGGGATCCAATGTCATTGTCACGCTGAAGGCCTGGCAGATCGGCCGTCCGGTCCAGCCTGATAGCCAGTCTCGTGACAAACTCATCTGGAGACTGCCAGCCCAGCCCGACGATTAAGCGCGCTACTGAATGACACCGCCGGTCACCAGCGTGTCGGTCATGGTGACTGTTCTGTTCACATTGAGCCAACTATGTCGCTCAGTGGCGCAATGTAGCTGAGATGGAGCACGATGACGTTATCTCAACATTATCAGCCCTACCTAGTCAGGTGACTGGCGACTCTGGCAGCACGCAGACATCTCAACCCTGCCTACCCTGAGACCCTGTCAACCCTGAGACCCTGTCAACCCTGAGACCCTGTCAACCCTGAGACCCTGTCAACCCTGAGACCCTGTCAACCCTGAGATGGAGCACGCAGACATCTCAACCCTGCCTAGTCAGATGACTGGCGGCTCCGGCAGCAGACGCCATCTCAACCCTGCCTAGTCAGGTGACTGGCGGCTCTGGCAGCAGATGACATCTCAACCCTGCCTAGTCAGTTGACTGGCGACTCCGGCAGCACGCAGACATCTCAACCCTGCCTACCCTGAGACCCTGTCAACCCTGAGACCCTGTCAACCCTGAGATGGAGCACGCAGATGACATCTCAGCCCTGCCTTGTCAGGTGACTGGCGACTCCGGCAGCAGATGACATCTCAACCCTGCCTAGTCAGGTGACTGGCGACTCCGGCAGCAGATGACATCTCAACCCTGCCTAGTCAGATGACTGGCGGCTCTGGCAGCACGCAGACATCTCAACCCTGCCTACCCTGAGACCCTGTTAACCCTGAGACCCTGTCAACCCTGAGATGGAGCACGCAGATGACATCTCAACCCTGCCTAGTCAGATGACTGGAGGCTCCAGCAGCCTTTTGCCGCCTCCGTAGACGACATCTCAACCCTGCCTAGTCAGGTGACTGGCGGCTCCGGCAGCAGCCTTTGCCGCCTCCCACCGCGCTGTCACTGTTGGCCGCCGTTAGCCGGCCGTTTGCGGCCATTATGCCTCACTCGGAGCTGACCTGATTGCACCTCTCCCTCTCCCTACTCGCCACTATTCACGAGGTGCCCCTGCTACCAGCGCGGAGGTGGCATGCGCCCGCCGGCGGTACCGACTGGGGGGCGAGGGCGGCCTTGAGCCTCACACTGGGCCACGCGCCCTTCCCGGCCAGCCCGGACCGGCTTCTGTTTCGGAGGCGCCCCTGTCGCCGCTGCACCCTCCGCGGACGCCGGGGGGCGCCCCCAGAGCTGACCGGTCGTCGGAGGCTGCCAACTGGGCCAGTGGCGACTGGCGCCTGCCTGTCGCGCGCGGGCCACTGGGCTAGCGGGCCGTGCTGCGCAGATTCCTGCGGTAATTAAACGCTGGAATGCGGCGAGTTACTGTGGAGTGGAGCGGCACCCCTATCGGGCGTGGTGCGGGGCCGGGTACTGTGAACGCGGCAGCTGCTGCAGGAGCGCAGTAGCGGGCCGTGAAAAGAGATGTGAATTAATGTAGGTCAGCACAGCTCGTACTGGGCGGGTTATACTGAGAAAATGACGAGAGATTCTGACAATGGTAGACTCCTTCGTATAGCTTCGTATAGCTCAATCAATGCCTTCGTATAGCTCATCCGATGACGCCTGCTCCGATCTCAAAAGCATAGATGCTTTTGAGTGATCAGATCTGTCACGCATTATCAACTAGGTGAAAAAATGAGGACCTAGTAGCCAAATGACAATTTGTTCTTCAACTATTCTTGTCAGATGGATCATATCATCGGTAGGGTTCCTTCAGGACTGTCTGTGCGTCCATCTGACTCTGAGCTGGTGCCACAGCTCAGGACCGGCTGCCCGAGTTAATGTCCCGGGCGGGCGGTAGACATCCGATAACGTTTCAGCATTGCTCTGTCACCCGGGAAAACCCAAGGTTCATTAACCAAGGTCTTGTGCCGCAGTGAGGGCTGAGCTTCACTTTTTGTGAGCCGCAGACTCACGAGGTTAAGGCATAGCTGACAGATAAATGTCTTTGGGACGGACAGAGCAACGGTGTCTTATTTGTTATGATAATTAGAGCGGCACCCACCGGAGAACCTTGGAGAACGCCGTGCGACATCGAAAGGGGAAGCAGATACATTATTACAGTCTGCCACCGAACATGAAAACCAAATGCAGTTTTACTATATGCTAAAAGCAGCATTTGGCCAGTTTTGTCGAGCGTTATGTTCTTCGTCATGAAAACAGGACACGTCGTGAGGCATCACACGCACATCTGAGGTCGTCTTAGGTGACCATGAGCGTCAGAAGTGCGATCAGTTATATTGGGTCCCCACCGTTATCGACGGGTTATCCCATAGATAAACTTTGCGAGAACGCTGATCTCCATACTTAATACCACATGTACGATGGGACAGCTCAGTGCAGTTTTATGTGCCGTTGATAAGTGCATGCGGTAAGCAAGATTTGCGCCAAAAGTTACCAGCGATTGGCGATAGAAAAAGACAGGGCTGGTAAAAACGGTTTCGGTGGCGCCCGACCAAATCTGGCCGAAACAAAGTGGCCCCGTGACCTGAGCATTGCAACTGAAGCAGATCACACTGCCACATATTCCAGCAAACGATATTACAACTCCTACCCATCAAATTCCATTTTCACACAAAAATCATATTAAGTTATAAAATCTCACAGTCATAAGTAAAAATATTCTGTGCAGAATGGCCTTTTCGGCCCGAAGCAAACTTGAAAGGTTATTTTCTGCCGCCCGCTTTATGTAGGTATCATGATCGCATTCCTAACCAAACCAGGAAAAAAAATTCCACGTTACGAGGAACGACATTCAAGGAAAATATTGACCTTTGATCTGTATTTCTGCATTATCTTATGCAACATGTGTGGTATTTAATTGATCGCGTCTCAATGTAAAATTGAAATATCAAGTTTTCATATTCCTAAGAAAGAAGTTTGCAATTTTACAAAATGAGTACCTACCTGCATGCATATTGCATGTCCCTATTTCGGAGTTTACGATCGCTATTTTCCCACTACTATTGGGACTGCGGCATACCTGTCACTTTTGTTTCAATCTGTTCAACGTTGAATACCTCTCGTTGAACTACCTCTCAACAAATCACACATAAGCGATTTGAAGGCTCGACCACATCAATGACCACCTGTCTATTATAAATATAAATATATATATATTATAATATGCAGCCACAGCCGTAGCCACAGCCATGATCTAGAGATTTTCCAGTTCAGCCCACCCCATTAGCCATGAGGTTCGGCCAGCCATGGGGATAGCCGCCCCATGTAGAACTCTACTGCGGACCTCTAAAACTGTTATTTTGCCTTTAAAAGTGCTGTAAGAAGTGATAAAGCTAGCCT
>VOPJ01009944.1:0-27756 GCA_014673585.1 Semibalanus balanoides
ACCCTATATCTCAGATTTCAATAATAAAACTATATTTAAGGGGTTATCTGAGCCGTAGATTTAAGCTGTGACATTTTTAGCCCCGTCTGTCAAACAGTTTTTGAGTTATAGCCACAGGCATTATCCGAATTTGCTAAAACCTGTAATTTTCAGCGGGCGATATCTCCCATCTAAAATATGGGAGCGGAGTCATATATTGATTGTGATTCCTAAACACGCTTTCCCTACTTCGCACTGCTACCTATATATCATAAGAATCATCTTAAACCATAAATTATTGTTATATAACATTTTTCGAAAATTCCGAAATTATGGCATCTTCAAACTTGATTTTAAGTAAAATCACCTTTTTTATAACGTGGCCACTAAAAATTATGATGTTTCTCCTTGCAAGCATTAACGTAAATATATATGCCATCGATTTTTAAAATATTGGAGATATACCTTTTCTCTAAATATTGTATTTATGTTTTTGAATTAAGAAAATAATTGTCACCAGCACGTATATGATAATAGGTTTGCACGTAAGTGTGTTGGAGAACTTAAGCCGAACAGGCATTATATTTGCACTCATAGAGGCTGCATGTTTGATGATACATAACATGACCCATAACAGGCTGCTCCTTGACTTTAAGGTCACGTGACTTGAGGTCACCTCCGTGCGCCAATGTCAGATCGAAACCAAAACATAACACTCGTTTCTCATCCAGTTTGTGGAAAATATGTTTTGGGGGTTATCTGGGCCGTAGCTTCACGCTGTTCAATTTTTCTGTTCGTCTGTTGAATTGGCTTTAAAGTTATAAAAACCTTAATGCATCTTTTTGGTTTGGCTAAACCTCGATTTTTTCATGTGTGGCGAAATCTCACATCTAAAATAAATGAGTCATATAAACCTATATATTCATATCAATCATCATAAATTAATATTATTAATGTGAGAAATTTTTTGACAATTCCGAAATTTTTGAAAATTTAAACGTCGGAATTTAAGTGAAATAATGTTTTTTTGTGACCGGAAAACTCGTCATAAATTCTTGTTCGTAATATAATAATTGTGAACGGAGAGCATGGGCAAACGAAAATTATGTCAATAAAGGCAGTTCGTAACGAAGGTCTTCGTGAAACGAGAGGCAAGGGCGTATCAAGGGGGGACCCTGACCAACTCCGCGGGTCCCCGCCTTGGCTGAGGGATCCATCTTATTTTTCGGTCTAAGTGGTCTTGGCCAAGACTGGCTCTCGGTCGGTCAGGTGACCTTCGATCGGCTTGAAGGGGCCCTCTGTTGGTCTGTCTGAGGAAGCCCTCTGTCGGTCTGGTCTGTCTGAGGTGGCCCTCTGTCGTCTGTCTGAGAGGGCCCTCTGTCGGTCTGTCTGAGGGGGCACTCTGTCGGTCTGTCTGAGGGGGTTCTCTGTCGTTCTGTCTGAGGGGGCCCTATGTCGGTTCTGTCTGAAGGGGCCCTCTGTTGTTCTGTCGCAGGGGCCCTCTGTCGGTGTGTCTGAGGGGGCCCTCTGTCGTTCTGTCTGAGGGGGCCCTCTGTCTGAGAGGCCCTCGTGTCGATCGTCTGAGGAGGCCCCTCTGCCGATCTGTTTGAGAAGGCGCCTTCTGTCGATTGTAATGAGGGGCCCCTCTGTCGGTCTGTTGAGGGGGCCCTCTGTCGGTGCTGTCTGAGGGGCCCTCTGTCGGTCTGTCTGAGGGGGCCCTCTGTCGTCTGTCTGAGGGGGCCCTCTGTCGTCTGTCTGAGAGGCCCCTGTCGATCTGTCTGAGGGGGCTCTTCTGTCGGTCTGTCATGAGCGGAGCCTCTGTCGGGCCATGGTCTGAAGGGGGGCCCTCATGTCGGTCTGTCTGAAGGGGCCCTCTGTCGGTCTGTCTGAGGGGGGCCCTCTCCGGTCTGTCTGAAGGGGCCTACTGTCGTCTGCTCTGAGGGGGCCCTCTGTCGTCGGTTGAGGGGGCCCCTTTGTTGGGTCGGCTTGAGGGCCCTCTGCGGTTCGCTTGAGTGGGGCCTCCTGTCCGGGTCGGCTTGATGGGGCCCTCTGTCAGGTTCGGCTTGAGGGGGCCCTGGTGGTCGGTCGGCTTGAGGAGCCCTTGTCGGTCGGCTTGAGGGGGCACTGTGTCGGTGTGTCGGTCGGAGCTTGAGGGAGCTTTCGATTTAGGCTATCGAGCTTCGAAAGACGGGCCCTTCCGAATTTAGCCTTTAGCCAGAGGGCCCTCTGGGGCGGGGGCCCTCGGGGGCGTTTGCGAACAAAGCAGCTTTGTCCAAGGCGGCCCCCGAACGTTTAAGGGGGTCTAAGGGACCTAGGGGATCCTCTTTGCTACGTACGGGCCACTGGTAGTTTCTTCATGGTATTAAATAAACAACAGCAACATAACAATGACGGCCGCCAGGCCATGTGATTGAAGCCGGCATAGGGGGCCCGGCAAAATCTCCCGGGTGCAGGAGCACCATTTGCACCCCCTGGCTACGCCTCTGAGACCGCTAATCCGCTAACTAAAAACATCACTTCTAGATAGGTATGTGTCATGACCCTCATGGTCTTTCAGAAAGTTAGATAGGTATGTGTCATGACCCTCATGGTCTTTCTGTTCTTGTTTCAGATAAGACGTGCCCAACATTCTTGAATGCACCATGAAATGTGCAGCTTTCCTATCTATGTTGGGCACGTCTTATCTGAAACAAGAACAGAAAGACCATGAGGGTCATGACACATACCTATCTAACTTCTGCTAACGCTAAACCGCTAAACCGCTAAAAAATTAGCGGAAGCTAATGCTTACCGCTAACCGCTAACTTGTATCATATGAATTAGCTTTAGTTTTGTATTGATATTTTTTGCTCTTCAACCTTTAAAAACAGACATAGAGAGCTGCAATTTTGATGTTTTAGCCAGGGCTGGTAAAAAGTACTATCATGATACATAAAGCGGGCGCAAACGCAAAAACCCCTTCAAGTTTGCTCCGGGGCCGAAAAGGCCATTCAAACTATTTCGGCATTTCAAAACCATTGTGATGTCAAGCGAGAATTACTTAAATGTTATTTTTCTTGTGAAAACGTAATTTGATGGGTTTCATATATATATATATATATATATAATATATTATATTATATATATATATATATAGTATATATATATATATATATTTATATGTAATATGCAGCACACGCATATATATATATAATATATATATATATATATATATATATTATATATATATATATATATATATACATGTTACGCCCAAAAGTGAACTCGCGCAGTAATGGCATGTTAGGCAGGGCGTTTGCAAACACCCTAGGGCGTTTGCAAACACCCTAGGTGTTTAAAGCCAAAATTTAGTTTCGGCTGGCGAAAGGGATTCCAAGCAGTTATTCAGCCGCTGACCCGAACTGTCTAATATGGAACGTATATCCGCCGTACTAGAGCTGGTGTACACTGTGCATAAAACAACGTACCGGTAGGCATCACAAGTCTGAATAGTATTGTTACAAGATTTGCTGTGTTGAAACTGGCGCACTGCACATATTTTTGATACAACTACTTCCGATCAGGCAGGGCCTAAAGCCACCCGTATCTATAATACTACGAGCGAGCGCGCGGACCCAATGTTCCGGGCAGTATCCCCGGTAACGGATGATGGGGTTATGATTAGTTCGACCGCAACCGGTCACCCAGTAGCTATTCATCGACCAATAAAAAAAACCAGATATTTTCCCACTGACGTATTTGGATGTTGGGGTGTTGAAGACATTATTTGGTTTTTGGCACACAGAAAATAATGTCTGACGAAGAATCATTTCAAAAAACATTTATATAATTTTTCCCGATATGAGCCGGCGACAAAAGAACCGTGCTTTAACATTTGAGCTATTTCTGTAAGCTTGTTCTGGCCAGGCAAAACAACTAAGAATGGCAGTGAGGTCGCAAATATCTGATCGTTTAAATGGTATGAGTATACTCTTTCTGTTGAATGCCGACGCAGTTTATGAGCTGTTTTATTTCATATTTCCGTACAGGGGCGTCTTCTTCTGAAAATGATTGTTAGAGCTCTAATGCTAACATTATATATTTTAAAATGTCATTCTTACCATGCAACGCCATAGGGCTAATGTTAAAATGTGAAATTATTGGTAGGGCCCGGGCCCTACCAGGCCTATAAAAAGACATCTATGTTTGCGTATTATTTTCGAAAATGAACGGAAACTTTTATTTCCACCGTTTTCTAACAAAAAAAGACGCACAAATATTTACATTTGTCAATTTAAACGAATTATCGATACCGAGCGCTAATCGATTTATACGTTTCACCTTATAAGGCAAAAATATTCTACGAAAAACCAGATTTTCACTCACTTCTAAACGTGCGATTTTCTAGGGGCTGTTAGAAAACGGTGGAAATAAAAGTTGCCATTCATTTTCAAAAATAATGCGCAAATATAAAAAGTTAACAAACTGCGTCGGCATTCAAAAGAATGTATACCTCATATCCATTGAAAACGATTCAGATCTTGCGACATCACTGCATTCTTTGTTTGTTTGCTTTGTGTGTGTGTGTTAGCGTCATTTGTTTCGTCGGGATCATTTGGTTAATCTGGACAGAACAAGCTACAGCAATAGCTCAACTGGTTTGTGTGTGTAGTGTGTGTGGTGGTGGTGTGTGGTGTGGTATGTGTTGTGGGTATGTGTGTGTGTAGTTGTGTGTGTGCTGTTGCGTGGTGCGTGTGCGTGTGCGTGTGCGTGTGCGTGGTGCGTGGTGCGTGTGCGTGTGCCGTGCTGCGGTGTGCGGTGGTGCGTGTGCGGTGTGCGTGTAGGCGTGTGCGTGTGCGTGTGCGGTGTGCGTGTGCGTGGTGCGTGGTGCGTGTGCGTGTGCGTGTTGTGTGTGTGTGTGTGTGTGTGTGTGTGTGTGTGTGTGTGTGTGTGTGTGTGTGTAATTGAGTTTGTGTAAGGGATGAGTCAATGAGAGGGGGTACGGGGCAATGCCCCATCCGAGCATACCAATTTACATTAGATGAAATGCGATTCTGCTGACAACTCGACCGCAGCCCCCCAGCCCCTTTGCCCTGGTCAACACTATGGAGGAGCGTTGAAAACTGAGAAGCGAAATGACCTGAAAATCCCCCCTAACCTAAAAGTCCTGGCGACGCCACTGACCTACCTTCTTAGAAACGTACTTGTTGGTAATTTGCTTTATCGGGGCCTACACAGTACCCAGTACAGTACCCAGTACAGTACCCAGTACAGTACCCAATAAAGGTTAGCTCTCCCCTTCTCGCCCTTGTGCTGGCGTCATTGGAAGGTAATTCCCCAGTCAGTTTGTGTTTGTATCTACCGTGGTTGGCTTGCGGTGAGCAGCGCTGCGGTGTCTGTTGTCAATGGTTCAGAGTGCAGACGGCTGGAATCCTACCCTGGATTCCAGTGCAGACGGCTGGAACCTACCCTGGCCGCCTTGATCGGCTGGTGGGCGTAATGTCAACGCCATCAAGGATGATCTGTTACAATCCGCTCGCTCTTTGTCTATCACCGGTAAACAGGCGCGTTGCACCATGCCCGTCCATTGATTATGCAGGCTCTCACCACAAGCGGGACTGATTAATTAAAACAATGGACCGACCGAGTGGTCAGTGGTGATGCGGCGTGTCGGACGGCTCTGTGTAGCGGCGTTTACCTGCCCTGTGTAGCGGCGGCCTTCACATCACGTCATTCAGACTGTCTGTATCACGCGCGCATTGGGCTCGCGCTTCACTGCACCCATACCGACAGCTCGGCTGGTCGCAGTGCTGCCGGTACTCGTGTGAGCACGGGACAGCGACGCACTGTCCGTCCGGGTCAGCTGCTGCGGAGCCTGAAGTGCCGGCCGGGGGTCAGCTGCGCGCGTCCGGCGCCTGGTTCTGAGAAGAGCCAGCAGCCTGACGGACGGACTGGCTGCCTTTGGGCCGGGGCCGGGAAACCCGGGGTGGCACCTCACAGTCAGCCGCCTGACATGCCGGCCGCTCACCGCTCACCGGCGCGCCTCTATCGCACAGTCACCGGTCGGTGTGACTCAGCGTTATCAGCGCGCTGTGCATGATGTATGCTGTATGCTATGTACGGCCCCTGGGCCGGTGTCCGTGGCAGCTGCAGGCGGGCACGGCATCACAATCAGCTGCGGCGCTGCACATCAGTAAACGCTGTGCTGAAGCGTCCGGTGTGGAGAGATGATAGCGTTTTGGTGAGAGATGCTTCTCCTGATGATGCGCATCTGGCATGTATTTTTTCAGCGTGGTAATTCTTCGAAACATTAGTAACGTTTCCGGTCATTTGGCGTAATGTATTCCGCCGCCAGGGGAGGGCAGGATTGCAGGGGGGGGGGGGACAAGGACATGACATACAATGTTAGCATTTTCCTTAGAGGCATGTATGGACAAGGGGCATGGCAAGAGCCGCCTTCAGAACGCATCTCTGTCTCCTTCATGTTTTGTTTGGGAAGCGGAGCCTCCGTCTGATGATGATGATAAACCAAGGCACTATACTAAACAATATACATACTAGACAGCCGATCGATTTGAGAACGAGGCATCCAGCCCCGTCTCAATCGTGTATTACAAATATATGAGCACAAGTGCTATGCATGACATCAGCTCGCAAAACATGACGGAATTCGATAAATCAGTTTGTGAGAATGACTGCACGTGTGCAGAAAGGAAGTGCTCTGACCATTGGCAGTTCTAGAATAGTCAGCAAATCTGTTATGGGTGTTTTTGGATTGGGCCGAATTGTCATTTCTTCCAAATGTGTCATCCAAGCTGATGTCTATGACTTAATCGATAACAATGTCCGTTAAAATCTGCAAATGAATGGTCTATGAACATGTCTGACTGCCCGTTTTCCTGGAGCGTTGAAACACTAGGGTGAAGTACACATTTACATATATTCCACGTGAGCCAATCAATATAATGGATATGAACAACCTGGAAACATGCGTCGCACCAAATAACGTGCAACAAGAACAATGTATGACGGGCCACATCGTCCAATAACCTAAAACGGGAAGCGACATCGACGTCGAGCCATACACGTGCCAACACGTGTATGGCTATCTGCCGCAATCTGTCGACATTGAACGCGGTATCCCAGCAGAACGGTGCGACCTGCAAAACGTTCGACCGTTAGATCTTGGGAAGCGCCGAGCGGAAACTAGACGCGCCGGCCATGACATGGACAATGCCCAGGTACACAACACACAACACCGAATGAGACACAATATCA
The DNA here is from genome assembly GCA_014673585.1 of Semibalanus balanoides. Lineage (NCBI taxonomy): Eukaryota > Metazoa > Arthropoda > Thecostraca > Balanomorpha > Balanidae > Semibalanus > Semibalanus balanoides. Next base: position 7,237 of record VOPJ01009944.1, read on the forward strand.
CAGACGCTCGGTATCAGCGGAGCAGCGGTAAGCGTGGCTCCTCCAGCTCGCCGACGGCCCCTCCTCTCACAGCGATGTCTCCTAGCGACGGCGACGCTAGGCGCGGCGTCAGTGCCACCGCTTCAAGACAATGCGCTGGAATGCGCCACGCCTTCGTTTCGTACACTCCTCGACCCGAAAGCGGCACCCGATACACACACACACATACTTGACTTCTGAGACTCGCGTGGTTCCGAGTCGATGCTGACTCCCTCAGCGTCGCTGAGCGCTGAGCTGACCGCCGGTAGCGCCCCGCCCCAACCCCGCTGAGCTGACTAGATACCTCACGGACGGCAGAGCGCCTCCGTCTACACCACCTGATCGGCCGTCTGGTGTGGTGCGTCACCGTTGCCGATCTTGCTCTGGGGAGGAGCGGGGGCGGCGGTGGGCACCCCGTTCCCAGAGGGCAGCACGGCGCCGTTGGCCGCCGGGGGGCTGGTGCCGTTGCCCAGACCGACCATGCCGAGCTTCTCGGTCTGCCGGCCGCGACCCCGCTTCAGCCGGCGGCCCTTGTGTGGCAGGGCGTAGCGCAGTCGCTGCCAGAAGTGCGCGTCGCCCCATTTCAGGTACGTGTTCATGCTGATGTAGAGCCGCAGCTCGGGGTCCATGGTGGCCGAGTCAGGAAGCTCGCCGTACACGATCACGATTACGCGGTTGCGCTTGTCCTCCAGCGCCTGCTTGTGCGCGGTGAGGAACTCGAGCCGGCCCCACTCGCTCTGGATGAAGTTGTTCGACATGACGACGATGACGCGGCGCGACTCCTGCACGGAGCGCTGGATCTGGTCCGTGATCCACTCGCCGGCCAGCCAGTCGCGGAAGTGCAGACACAGCTCGTAGTTGGGCTCTCCGCGCTCCAGCTCCGGCACCAGCTGCTCCACCACAAACTGCTCGTCCAGGTGCGAGTAGCTGATGAACGCGTCGTATTTCTTGTCGGCGTCAAGCTCCTCTTCGGTGACGAACCAGAGGCATAGGTTGTGCGAGTACAACCACACCTTGAGCATCTCTCCATGCCGATAGTAAACGCAGAGCACTACCAGTAGGAAGACGGCGACGGCGGAGGCCACCACGCAAACGGCCACGATGGTGGCAGTGCGCGAGGGGCACAGCTGCTCCGAAGTCATCTCCAGCAGGCTGCTTTGTTCGCCGCCGACGCACGTCATCTGGTCAGGGTCCATGATGCGCAGCGATTTGCCGCTGAGGTGCAGCTGAAGGTAGTGGTGCAGCGGAAGCAGCGTGCAGTCGCACACGAACGGGTTGCCGCCGAGCCAGAGGCGCGTGGCGTTGTTGGCGGCGCCGTCCAGACGATCCAGGAACGGCTCGCCGACGCGCGACACGTTGTTGTGGTCCAGCCGCAGCTCGCGCAGCCCGGCCGGCAGCAACGCCGGCGTCAGCTCGCTGATGAAGTTGCGGCTCAGATGGAGGCTGGCCACCTGGCCGGCCGACCACGACACATTGCCTAGGCTGCGCAGGCCGGCGCGCTCGACGCGCAGACTGACTGTGAAGCCGTGCGGAGCGGCCGGCGGCTGGGTCGGCAGCCGCGAGCAGGCTGCGATCAGCGTGCGTCGGCTGGGCTGCAGCGTGCAGCTGCAGCCGGCCGGGCATTTGCCAGGTGCCGGGCAGAGCAGCTGGTCGGCGGCCACAGCGCTGAAGCTGAGGCCGGCCAGCGGCGGCGGTCCAGCGCACCGCAGCTGCTCCGTCTTCAAAACAAATGGAGGGCCGGGTTCGCCCACCGGCATCGGCACGCTCGTCCTGTTCACGAAATCATTCAGACTGACAGTGCTGCAGTCGCAGATAAGCGGGTTGTTGCCGACATATATTTCGTTCGGCTCGTTCCTGGGCGAGGACAGCCACTGTACCTGCATGATGGAGATGTTGTTGTACATCATGCTGATTTGGGCGCCGGACGTAAGGAAGTTCAGGTCGGCCATATACAGCGTCTGTAGCTGGTTGTACTCCAGGTCCAGTCGCTCCAGCTTGATCAGATTTAGCGTGATCTCTCTAGGGATTATTTGAATGCGGTTTTTGTGCAGGTTCAGGTTGCGCAGCTCGCGGACAGCAGAGAAGGCGGGCTCCTGATGGTCCATCTGGAGGCTGTTGTTGGACAGGTCCAGGTGGTGGAGGCTGAGGTCCAGTCCGGAGAACGCCAGCGGCTCCAGCGTCGTCAGGTTGTTGTCCTGCAGGAACAGCCGTTGAAGACGCGGCGTGCGGGCAAACATCTCGTTGGGCAGCTCCGTCAGGCCGTTGCCGTTCAGGTAGAGCGTGTCCATGCTCTCCAGGCCGCGCAGCAGGTCCGGCGGCAGCTGGCGCAGCTGGTTGCGGCCCAGGTCGAGGTTGAGCAGGCCGCGCAGCTCGGAGAAGATGCCGTCCGGCAGCTCCGTCAGCTCGTTGTGATCGAGCGTCAGGTTCTGCAGCGCGGTAAGGCCGCGGAATAGACCGGGCGGCAGCCGCTGCAACCCAAGCCGGTCCAACATCAGCAGCTCCAGCTGCGACAGACCGCGGAAGATGCCCGCCGGCAGCGAGGACACATCCACGTTGACGTTGAGCCGGCCGTTGATGCGCAGCAGCTTCAGACGGGGCGTGCCGGCGAACAGCGGCTCGGGCAGCGTGCGGAACGGGTTGCACTCCATGCGCAGCACCTCGAGCTTGGCCAGAGGCGCGAACACGTCTTCCGGCAGCGTCTCCAGCTTGTTCTTGTACAGGTCCAGGTGGCGCAACTGCCCAAGGTCGCGGAAGTGCTCGCGCGTCAGCTCGCGCAGCCCGTTGCGGGCGGCCAACAGCTTGGTAAGGTTGTACAGTCCGTGAAGGAACGTGTTCGGTAGCCGGCCGGCGTTCAGGTTCCGGATGTGCAGCTTGCGCAGCTGCGGGGTGTGCCGCAGCAGACCCTCGGGAAGGCTCGTGTTGGTCCCGGTGATGGTCAGGTTGTGCAGGCCGACCGTGGACGCGAAGAAGTCGTCATTCAGCTCGATGCGCGTCAGTCCATCTAGACGGAGCGTCTGCAGGTCAGTGCCCTGCAGGAAGTCGGCCGGCATTGTGTCGTTGAGCAGCGCCAGGGAAACTACATTCACCTGCCGGACGCCGCGCACGTTCAGACGCTCCAGGAAGTGGCGCAGCTGGCCGGCCGGCAGCGGGCACTGGTGCAGCACCACGCTGTACGTCTCGCCCAGCTGCAGGCCCATCGCGTACAGCGCCTCGTAGTCTGTCCGCCGGACGTTGTGCGGCTCGCAGACCACCGCCAGTCGCGAGTGCGCCGCCGACGTCGCCGGCTTGTGCGAGATACGCAGTCGGAAGTCTTTCGCCTCGGTCAGACAGAACACCTCGATCGAGGCCGCGTTCTCGGCACTGTCTTGTAAGCAGTTCGGCAGTAGTGCCGGGCGGGCGCCCGCCGCCGCCGCCGCCGCCGCCGCTGGAGCTGCCGCCGCCGCCGCCACTGGCTCTGCCTCCGCCGCCGCTGGCGCTGCCTCCGCTGCAGCCACCAGCATAGCCAGCGCCGCCACCAGGGGCGCTAGCGTCGCCAGGCGCGGCAGCATGGCCCCGTCGGCTGCTCTCTGGTCGTGTCAGGCTGTTTGGTGCTCTGCGGTGACCTGTTCCGGACAGGATGGTCCGTCTCTCAGTGGTGTGGGCGAGCTGCCCCGGCGCCCGCTGACAGCTCCGGTCCTTGGAGAATCGCTGAGGCCTGCGGACAATGTTAAAGTCTCTCAGATGAGCATAACACAATGGGATGACCGTTACCATTTCCTTCATGGGCTGGCGTTGAACAGAATGGCCTCGGCGGGCACGAAAACTGACCAGAAACTGGCAGTAACCGCAAGTGGCTCGCCGCTAAAGCCGCCGCCTTCTGGGAAATAAAGAGGCCGAAAAATACACATGTCGTGGCAATGTATAGTTGCTGATGAAGTTTTATTACAGCCCAGCAGCGATGATATCATCAGCGGAACTGTGTGACGTAAAAGGAAGAATAGTTTGGCACATGGCACGAGCAAGCATTGCGGCGCCTTTCAGTCGACATGAATTGCGGGTACTAAGCACCAGTCGGCGCTCATATCAGAGCATAAATGAAGAACGACCTGCTGTAGGCAAACCATTGGCACTGCCATCACAGTTAAGTCCGCTCAATCGCAAGTCAGCGCTGTTGGTGCCGACTCCCGACACAAGCCTGGTCTCCGACAACGTTGTCTGCCACTAGTCACTGTAACGTCTCGCGTTCCTGAGGGAACATAGGTACAGCACCAGCTCACTACGTCTTTCCAGTCCTCTATACATAAACACCCAGTAAACCCAGCTGACTGGGCCGTCAGTTAGTCGTCTCTCGAGTTCTGACTTCGAACGGCCACGCCGTCAATGACGTGTATGATCAATAGCTGTGAGCCACTCCCGACAAGGTCACACCGCCTCACCACTGCCCGCTCGGCAGCTCCGTCAAACCTGCAGACAGCCAGCGGCAGATCTGCCGGCTGTCTGCAGCGGCACGCCATCCGTCTGCACGTGGAGCGGGCCGCCGCGCCGACCATGTCGGCGCGCCGTGCTCCTGCCGTGCTGCCGTGCCGTGCCGTGCTCCTGCCAGGCGAGCTCTATGTTTACGGCTGGCCACTGTCCAGTTTACACCGGCCGCCGGGCCGCAGCAGCACTGGTCTGGTCACGGCAGGCAGCGCGGTGCGCAGTACGACCACAGTCCCACCGCGGCACGCCTGCCTGCCTGTCCCCACCCCGTCCCGCGGCCACCATGCTGCAACACAACGCCAGCCCTCCCGGTGTTACACACATGTGGGTGAGCCGAGAATACCCCCACTGGTAGCTGTTTTACGCATGGCGGTTCGAGTAGTGACGCGGAGAGCGTAGCTTACAGTCGCCGTGGATGGAGATCGGTGGTGACGCGAGAGACGGTGGGCGGCCGAGACCTCACCGATAAGCTCGTCCCCACAAGGTTCGCCACACGCAGCGCCGATACACGAGAGCACATAACACGTGCTAATATTGTTAAGTAGGTGCGATCCTGCAGTCGCCGACCGCGGGCGCTCCGCCGAACCCGTCAGGTCAGGATCGTGTTCATTGAAGACGGCGGGCTGATACCATCATACCGAGCTGCCTGGAAGGCCTTGGGCCGCTCCGATGAGCACTGCTGCTGCAGAGGCGTGCAGAGGCCACCTATGCAGGCGTCTTCTCTGAATATGCACCCTGACACCGGCCGCCAGATCTCAGTACAGACAAGAGTTTTTCTTCTTATATACACATCAGCCGTGCGCGCGGCGGCGCGCCGGCCCAGTGGAGCCGGGGAGTCCCCGAACCGAGATGACCTTCCGATGACCGCAGCGCCGCGGTGGCCCATCGAACAATGGTTAAATCCCGGGCAGCACCCAGCACGGTAGCGGGTCCCGTCAACAAACACCCGCCCCGGCCGCGCGGTCCGAGTTACTGAGCTGCCGTGGGCCGGCCGGCCTGAGCGAGTGGTGTGGACGGCTCGCAATAGCCGGCTAACGGCGCCATCTCACACAGCAGCAATACCGCCGACACCGACAGAGTCAGGTCATTGCCGCCAGACCCGGACCAGCTCCGGGCAATTTGCTGAGGGGCCATGACGGTATAAAACTGTTCAAGAGAACTGCGCAGATAGCTAGCTAGTAGGTCAACACAAGCGAGGCTAATCCAAAGGCGGATCCAGGGTGGACGGGGGAGGGGCATCTAATACATGTTAAACAGCTGACGGTCTGCTATCCTTCCCCGGTCAACAACTTTTTGTAAATACACCACAGGATTTGCCCCTCCCACACAAAATGTGGCTCCGTCCTTGGGCTAACCCAACTGATTCCAACTGCAGTTAATGGTATACGAGGTATCGCCGAGAACATAATGAGGTTTCCAGGAATTCAATTAGCTGGTACGACATCTTCTGATCAGAGCCATTCCTCGGAAACCAACGTCGTTTTGGCGTTCGGTGAACTGTTGACAGACGTCAGCGAACTTTTGACAGACGTCAGTGAACTGTTGACGGACGTCAGTAAACTGTTGACAGACGTCAGTTAACTGTTGGCGGACGTCAGTAAACTGTTGACGGACGTCAGTAAACTGTTGACGGACGTCAGTGAACTGTTGACGGACGTCAGTAAACTGTTGACGGACGTCAGTGAACTGTTGACAGACGTCAGTGAACTGTTGACGGACGTCAGGGAACTGTTGACGGACGTTAGGGAACTGTTGACAGACGTCAGTGAACTGTTGACGGACGTCAGTAAACTGTTGACGGACGTCAGTAAACTGTTGACGGACGTCAGTGGACTGTTGACGGACGTCAGTGAACTGTTGACGGACGTCAGTGGACTGTTGACGGACGTCAGTTAACTGTTGACGGACGTCAGTAAACTGTTGACGGACGTCAGTAAACTGTTGACGGACGTCAGCGAACTGTTGACGGACGTCAGCGAACTGTTGACGGACGTCAGTGAACTGTCGACATACGTCAGTGAACTGTTGACGGACGACAGTGAACTGTTGACGGACGTCAGTAAACTGTTGACGGACGTCAGCGAACTGTTGACGGACGTCAGTGAATGGGATTCTGGTGGCGATACGACTGCTAAGCTCGTAAGGCAAACTGCAGAGAGGTAAGACAGGTTTGGTTACGTGCGGTCCCTCCAGCAGTTTCCACAGAATTTCGAAACAGACTCCCAGCATGACAACCTTTGTCGACTCAAAGCCGCCATAGCGATGACATCTAGTACGTGATGCGTGCCTGCGGATCCTGTTAGCCTGACAGGTCATGAATTTCACCATGCAAAGGTCAGGTCAGTCGGAGATGGGGCTAGTTCCAGGGAGTGTCCGCAGGGTGACGTTCTGCCTGCAGCGTTACAGCGGCCCTCGGGACTCGGGAGGCTCGCCAAAGGTTGCCGCCCAGTGGAGCTAATAGAAACGCCAACGTCAGCACTCAGCAGCATACGGCACTCGAGGCTGACATTTTCCGGGGCTCCAGACTGCTCATTGCTCATGTAAATATTTAACTTCTTCGTTGCTGTTTCGCAAGACTGCAGAATTCACAAGACGCAAACGTTGGGGCTCAAATGCAATTGGCAAAATTAAATCCTTCAAGATTTCGTTCTGGAATAAGTTATTCCAAGCGAATTCGTTTATCATCTCGCATTGAAGTGCATATACTTAAAAGAAGAAAAAACAGCATCAACCGGCAATACAATTCGAGACTGGCCTAATGTAGGTGAAGGGTCGTAAGTAATGATGGTATATAAGTATAACTAAGCCAACAATAATCCACATATCGTCACACGACTGTGTTTTACAACCTCTGAATGATCCGATTCAATGGCTATGTATGTATGTACGGTCATATAAGAGCCAAGAGATCAGTAGAGCTAAGCACATTTAGCCAGTTGGTGCGGCCGGTCGGTTGACGCGTGAGAGGAGGGGAATGTCAGGCGGCCGGCCGGACGGCTCAGAGATCCACGCCGGCCTATCGTGCGCTGCTTCCTCCGTGGCCGCGGAACGTGACGTCGGCGCCTGTGTTGAGTGTGAGTCGCGAGGGTGACCGGGTCGGCCGCAGCTGCCTGACAGAGCACAGCTGCACCGTGACGCGGCAGCCGGGATCACAAACTATGCCGTCACACAGCGGTGACACAGACACAGAGACACAGGACACACACATGCAGACATGAGACAGGGCAGGGACGGAGCCGCCGTCCGCATACTACAGAGAGGCGGAGCCAGAGTGATTGACGGAGAAAACACACAACAATGTACGGGGACAGGGATAATACAGTCGCCGACCGCCGTCCTCAACAAGTCAACATCCGTGACAGAGACCGATATATATATACTAGAGAGATAGTGACACACACTACAAACATAGAGAGACAAGCAACGAGACAGGGAGGGACATAGACAGAGCCAGGGACTCCATACATACATGGACAGACGGGGGGGGTGCAAGACAGTCGTCGCCACCAGTTTTTAGACCGGGGGCAGGGCAGTCGCCAACCAGTTTTCAGAACAGGAGGGGGGGGGGGGCAGTCGCCAACTAGTTTCAGACTAACAGCGACACGGCACAGCAACCTTGAATAAAACCACGAACTGAAACATACCAAAACGGTCCACCAACCGTCGCCAGGCCAGCATTTCTTCATCACGCTTTATACATGAAGATCAGTAGACTGCAACTTGCAAGTGTAGTGTCACTAGCCGTAGACTTTGAACGTAGGCACTTGCAGTTCTCAAAAGAGAGGTGTTAAAATTGTTAATTAATTCATGTTTGCCTTACGTTGTTAGAACACATCACCTAAGCTTCCGATTTCACACAATTCGTTAGTGCCCGACCACCACAAGAGTGCGCGAAAACCCCTGCGCAGACACCTGTCACCAGATCAGTCACCGTCACCAGATCAGACGAAATCAGAGCGCTGCGACTGTCATCTGCCTCCCGGCCCTCTGCTGCGGTGTCCTCTGGCGGGGGGGGGGGGTCGGACCACCAGGGGCCCAGGAACCGGCAGTGCCCGCGGCCGCGCCACTAACGCCGCGGCGGCGGCACGGCTGACTGCTCCTTATTCGGTCGCCTCGGCTCGGCGCTGCGTGCAGGGCTTCTTATCGCCATCACGTGAAGGCGACATCCGCTGCTGCACGGAACTGCATCCAGTCAGTATACACGGAGCTCCGCCGGCCCATCGCGGCCGAGACGAGCGTGTCGGCGGGCGGCACAAACAACACAGAGCTGCAATGTAGCCCGTGTAGGCATTGTATGCCACGCGCGTCTATCGACATACAATTCATGGTTGCTAAGGGAGACTTGTCTCCGTTTTGATTGGTTATCACCTTAGCAGAGCTCAACGGAGTTTATATGGGACATATTTTACCATATGCCTCGGCATATGGTATTTTACCATATCCCTCGGCATATGGTAGCACGTGAGGGCGGTATAACATTTCAGCTCAATGTTATTTGATCTGGGAAAACATTTCTGCCCCGGGCGAAATTGTTTTCCCAAATCTTCGTTCAAATAGTATAAAGAGTGAAAAAAGTGACTTAAAATTGAACTAGAGTTGTGAGTTAAGAAGAAGATTGAAAAGAGTTATGTATTTCAAAAGAGTGACTGTTATTGAGCTTTCTGATTTTCTTTAATTCAAATTCGCCGCCGAGTTTGAAAACCAAGTATGGTGAGAAAAGTATTGTTCATTTGGTTTAGTTTTAGCGGCATAAGGGTAAATTTCATACCACACTTGGGCCGGAATAATTCGTTGGACCTCGGTCCGCTGAATTTCCGCCCTCGACCTTCGGGTCTCTGGCCTGAATATCAGCTCGGACCTCGGTCCCAAAGATTTATTTTCCCGGCCCCGTGTGGTATTGTATAATCCCAAACATTTGAGTTTTAGAGAGCATCGAATACTTTGTCACACGACGCCGTGAAAATGGCAAAATGATGTCTAAAAACTACAAGTATGAAGTGCCTGATGCCGAAGATGCCGATGTTAGATTGGATACACCGACGCTAGCTGACAGGTTACGACAGGCAGTAGACACAGCGACTGTATACCGTCGGGCGTCGGCAGACCAGGCAGACCAGACCGGACCAGGCAGATCGTCGGCAGACCAGGCCGGACCAGACAGACCGTCGACAGACCAGGCTGGACCAGGCAGACCGTCGGCAGACCAGACCGGACCAGGCAGATCGTCGGCAGACCAGGCCGGACCAGACAGACCGTCGGCAGACCAGGCCGGATCAGGCAGACCGTCGGCAGACCAGGCCGGACCAGACAGACCGTCGGCAGACCAGGCTGGACCAGGCAGACCGTCGGCAGACCAGGCTGGACCAGGTAGACCAGGTAGACCAGGCCATCCACCGACGGCAGGGGAGAGCTGGGCCAATGTCCGTTGTGCTTGTATGCATTATTATTCACTGTCGCAATTCACACCGGTGAGGGTGAGATATTACGCATTCTGAGCTTGTCGTCACGGCTCTTAAATCTCCACGAAATTCATTCTGTTTGTTGTTAATACATCCACCTTTCCAGCCAGGAGAAAGGGCCTGTAGCCGTAAAGATGTGGCCAAGGATGCAGGAACCGGGGGACAAGGGGGGGGGGGCAGCCTCCCCAACATTTTCCGATTTAAACATTACGCCTAGGGGCGTTGCATGGAAAGAATCGACTTCAGAGTGCCACTGCCCCCCTAACTTTCGGAAGGTTCCGGCGCCCTTAGACGTGGCTCCAATCCAAATGAAAACACTATTAATATAAAAAGTATTTGTCTCGCACGGGTGTTAACGTTTGAAAACATCATAGTGACAAGTGAAACAAGTGGTGTGTGAATTCAACTGTCGAGCGATTAGCAAAACCAGAGCTGTGAAATGAGAGAAGGAAACCATCATTAATTCATTGGAGTATGTGAAAGGATATTTCAACAATATACGCGAACAAACCAAAGGCATAGGTATTATGGCAAATAGTATAATGCTTTCCTCAGTCCAGGAATTGGCCCTCTGGGCTCAGGTCTCTGGGACTATCCTCGTTCCCAGAACTGCCGAAAATCTACACATACGTCTGAGAGATGTTGAGGACCTGGAAATCATTGGCTGGGGGGATCCAAGGGCGCGTAACTTGCTTACGCACTTGCATTAACTCCGCGCTTCCTGGGTGCGTAAGTTGGTGCGGAAGAAAGTCGGAGGGATCCAAAAGAAAGAGGGGCTGATTCGGTGTTATTTTAGTAAACGTAAGCCAGCGCGGCAGCGATAAAAATGGCCGATTTACGCACGTTTAAAACTCGGACGGCCCAGCTGACTCGGTAGTAGTATCACTCGTAAGGTCGAAAATCCCAATCGGTGTCAAAGCAATTTTCGACTTATCAATAGCCGCGGGCTGTGGAAATTATTCGCCGTTAAGTCGGAGGAAAGAGGGAGGGGCAAAATTCAGAGGTGATAATCTAAATCAGCACTGCCGTAACGCGGGGGCGCTCTCTTCCCGCCTCAAGTCGACGTGTGAGAAGGATCTTGAGTGGTTCGACTGTGGTCGCCGTCGGTGGTCAAGAGCCAGACTGGCTCTATGGGCCATGTCATCTAAACCATCCTAAGTGTTCAATGACAGTCGCGTCTGCGCGTCTCGATCACGACAACACTGCCTGCCCTCAAGCAACCGAGCAAATGGGGCACTTAGCGGCGAAGCGGCTAATGGTTATTGAAGCGGCGAACTGCAGCAGAGGCCGAACCGGGTCGTCTAACACAAACAATAGGCTCATGGGCAGGGATGGGGTGACGGACGACGCGGAGAGAGTTTGCGTTGGTCGGGCGACACACACACACACACACACGCACACACGCACGCACGCACGCACGCACGCACGCACGCACGCACGCACGCACGCATGGGAGAAGATATGGCAGTCTGTCGAGCGGCGCCGAAGAAGGGTTTCGTTAACCAGAGGCAATTGTTAAGTGACATATTACGAGGTTATCCGAGGTCACTCGTAGTCGATTTGTCAATAACTCGATATAATAACGGATAGAGACGCACAAATGGTATCAAATTTGCTTGGCTCGTCAAGACGAATCGAATCATATACAATATTACCTACTTGGGTCAACACGTGACCTCGACCTGGGTCAAATTTGCAAATTGACCTTTGCAGGTCATCATGTATATGTTTCAAAGCGTCTTGCGGAGACGAACACGATGGTGTCAAACATTTTTTTTGTATATTGATAAGATAAGATGTTGTTTCAATGATAATCTACCTTTTCTTAAAAACCTGCATTTTCTGGTATGATGTTCATATCCCAACAACCTTATTTTTTTATATCCATGTAGCCCACACTATCATCTAGCATATGCAAGTATTCAAATTGGGAAATATTTCCTCTTAATACAATATTTTGTTATTAGAAACAGATGAGACACGGCTACGCGCTGACTACGCGGGGGTAAAATAAATCGTAAAGTTAGCGCGTAAGTCGACCACTTACGAGCCGACTTACGCACCAACTAGCTCTACGCACCAACTAGCTCTCCGCGCAGGTGGATCCCTCCAAAATGCGTTTCCGAGCCAACTTACGCACCATCATAGCTACGAGCCGATTTGCGCGCAGTTGGATCCCCCCAGCCCCTTGTCCGTTGCGCCGGGTGTCTCGGTATGTGTTGTCGGTCGTGCGACCGACTTGGACGCTCCTCGGCCGGAAACGGTCACCGGTCCTGCGGGCGAAAGCACCTTCCGGGAACTGTTTGTCCCCCCCCCCCCCCCCGGAGAACCGCCAGGAAGGATTAGTGAGCCGCCCCTGCTGAATCGTGCCCCCCCCCCGTCCCTCCATGTTTCCGACGACGCTGCTATCACGTGGTGGTGCTTATATCCCGGCAGTTATGGTGGCAGCATCGTGTCTTTGTACATCATGTGCACGTCACGAGCACCAAATTTAGGCATCACCTGATGCTATGTGATAATTCAACTAAAAACCACTATCAAGGAGATACCAATCTAATATCTTATGCAAAAAATGAACAATACACCTAAAAACAAAAGTTATTTTTTAAACAACCGATGATAATCTCAACATGATTTGATTTTCATCTGTTTCAGGTGAAAATGAAACTAAGAGGTGTGGACTCAGGACTAGAGCCAAAACTTGAGCCGAACCTTTTAAAGGAAATAGTTCACCTTGGATTATTTTTTCAAACACGATTTGATTATATTTTGAAATACAACTTCTTTTCATATTGCCAAAAATAGCCATACATCGCACCGATTTAGGACAGAAGGACGTACATCATTGATTTGATCAAAACTATATGCGTACTCTGCAACGTCAAACGAAAGAATCAAAATGGCTCAGCCAATCAGATTCGAGAGTAGGTTCCGTAAAGATTACGTATAGCGTCCCGATGCCCACATTCTTTGGACATTCTTTGTTGATGGGCCCAATTCCTATCGAACAAAAATGAAACAGATTACTGCTGGGGAGCCCTTTTCAGGTCCAAAAACTTGAAGCTTGGGTTTTTCAACACGGGCTTCAAAACTGCTATCTCAGTTCAAAACCCATGTTGAAGGTGAACTATTTCTTTTAAGAATATTTGGCTATTGGCTCATGGCTGTTGCTAAAATCGCAACGGATATGCTCGTTTGTATTGGCGTCAGACTCAAGAGTTCATTCCGTGTCAAACAGTTTCCCTGATTCCATTTAGTCGCATAAGAGCGCCGCGCCTGTATATTTTCGTGTCGTCAAACACTGCGACAAGACCAGCTGACGTGCCTACCTATGACAGGAATGCCGCCGACTGCAGCGAACCGAAGGTAAGCCGCAGGCGGCGCCGAGATTCAATCGAGCACCAGCTAATGATTCTGGGTACAAGAGCCTTCAGTCGCATCTACACCCGTCACGGCCCGACACGTCCTCGAGCTCCAAGGCACCGGAACAAAAATGCTGGCACACGGAAGATCCAATGGCGGCTTCAGGCAGTCGGACCAAGAACCCGCTGAGCTGACGGGACAGGAGCGGAGCCAGCTGACGGGACAGGAGCGGAGCCAGCTGGCGGGACAGGAGCGGAGCCAAGGCTGACGGGACAGGAGCGGAGCCAGCTGCACGGACAGGAGCCGGAGCCAGGCGTGACGGGACAGGAGCGGAGCCAGCTGGCGGGAAACAGGAGCAGAGCCAATCTGACGGACAGGGCCGGAGCCAGCTGGACGGGACAGGAGCGGGAGCCAGCTGAAGGGACAGGAGCGAGCCAGCCTGGACGGGACAGGAGGGAGCCCAGCTGGCGGGACAGGAGCGGGAGCCAGCTGACGGGAGGTGGAGCCAGCTTGACGGAGACAGGGAGCGGAAGCCAGCTGACGGGACAGGAGCAGAGCCAGCTGACGGGAAGGAAGCCGGAGCCAGCTGACGGGACAGGAGCGGAGCCAGCTGACGGGACAGGAGCGGAGCCACACCTGAGTCAAGGTGCAGCTCCATTATTTACATTTTTTGTTCTCGAGTAGCTTCTGAGAATGCTGAGTCTCCTTACCTAGCCCCACAGGTGCGCTACTAGGGCCACCGCACCACCCGCTGGGGATGCCCCTGCTTCAAGCAGCAGACCTTGTCAGAGTCCAGACTGAAAATGTGTACTTTGACTAGTGGATCAGCGCCTTTGCACAAGCACGATGTCATGGAGCTGCGAGCTATAATCCGCATAAGACATGCATTGGTAAGCCGAGATAACGCCCGTTTACGATTCGACTCCAGCGAAGAACGGCGATAGGCGCGCGGTGCGCGAGACGTTTCCTCATGACAACGGGTGCGGCCGGTTTCAAAAATTTCTAGTAAGTAGAGCGGCCCTGTGCTTCTGAGAAACGGCCCACATCGCGCACCACGCCGCTGATCTCATGCCGGTGTATTGGCGGAAAACAGCGCTCAAAGTGGATCGCATGCGTCCGACCAGGTATTCGCCTGATTTGCACAGACACAAAGACACACGAGATCGGCCGCACCTGCCCAGACGCGTCACTCTAGGCACGTGTGACTGCAGCTCTGCTTAGCACCACGGTCCGTGACTGCTGCGCAGCTTCGCACCACAGTCCGTGACCGCGGCTCTGCTTAGCACCACGGTCCGTGACTGCAGCTCTAATTAGCATCATCACGGTCCGTGACTGCAGCTGTCCTTAGCACCACGGTCCGTGACTGCGGGGCTGTTTAGCGCCACGGTCCGTGACTGCGGCTCTACTTAGCACTACGGTCCGTGACTGCAGGGCTATTTAGCACCACGGTCCGTGACTGCAGCTCTCCTTAGCACCATGGTCCATTACTGCGGCTCTCCTTAGCACCACGGTCCCGTGACTGCGGGGCTGCTTAGCACCACCGTCCCGTGACCTGTTCTGGGAGTTTAGCCCACGGTCCGTGACTGCGGCTCTTACTTAAGCACCACGGTCAGTGTCTCGGGCCACAGTGCACGGCGCACAGCACAGTGTGATACGCGGTATATAATGCAGTGCCTGTTTCGCATGGTAAGTCCGAGGTCCACGAGGTGTGAGCTTTGGCATTCGAAGGAAGGGGAAGGGGGGAGGGGGAGTGGGGGGGTGCTATCTCTCTGCATACGTTTAGTCCCATTTTCAGATCATGATGTTATATTAACATAAAATTGCATCGACAACGACAAAAACAATAGTGGATTGGCTCAAAAGCAACAGCTAAAATCAAAGCGCCTCTCACTTGGAACTTAACCGTAACTAGGAATTAAAGTAATGCCTACTTTACTAAGTGCGTAACGGAAATTATGTAGGTATGAACATGGATAGTGGGTACATACATACATTCAAATGTCACCAGCAGTGGCGGATCCAGAGGGGGAAGACAATGGGGCCATGCCCCCCACCTTGCGCCTCGAAGGGGACCCAAGAGCACGAGGGGCTCATAACCGATCAGTGACTCAAAACGATTTTCACTCAGTTTTCAAACCAATTGCAAGCAAATTTTTCCACTCAGATCCCTAGAGGGTCGAGTCTGACTTCTAGAGGGCCCACTGTGACCTTCAGAGGGCATATTCTGGCTTGAGGAGGGACCATTCTGGTTTACAGAGGCCCATTTTGAGATAGGAAGTCTGAACGACATATTTTGCACTAAAAGGGTCCATTCTGGCCTATATTTACCTCAAAGGTCATAAGGGCCCCCAAGGCCTGGGGGCCCACTTTGCTACGTGGCCCCCTCCTTGACTGAATCCTGGATCCACCCCTGGTCGTGAGTTGTTAGTGTCTGGCCCGCAGGCGTGGCTTGTCCACTGGGACGGCCCCTGTTTACACTCCCCGCTCTCATGCGACCAGCTGCCACTCAACGCCGCTCAATGTTCACAACTAACGAGCAGGGCTGAGGAGAGGGCATTGGGTGCATAGCCCTGTAAGTTCGGGGCGGGGCGATGAGAGGCTGGCCTCAGCTCCGTTCTCAGATCGTAACACATTCAGACCTACCTTCAACGGCAATACCCGAAACCAATTGCCAAACGGAATCGTATGTAAAGTCCATCCTGCTACATATTGTGACGTTGTCATGCCATGACCAAGCTTCAGGAGAACGACAATATTTAGGTACCTTTCGCAGACCTCAGCAAGGTGCACCTGATATCTCAGCGTCCGATAGCTTTTCACGGAATCGACTCCCATCAGCTTCGTGAGCCTTTCAATGGCTGCATGATTTGCATCGGATTTTGTGGCGTCGTTGCATCGAGCTTATATCTTGGGTTGGACCAGGTTTCCATGCAGTTCTGCTCTGTGCGCTCTGTCCAGCGAGACCCTCCAGTCAGGAATATCATCAGGATATATACAGCTCCTCCAATGACAGCGCGGCGCCGAACCTTGCACCCCTGCTCGGAGACCCCTGCCTGCACCCCTGCACCCCTGCCTGTCAGCTGCAGATTGACATGTCTGCACTCCTGTCAAGGCCACAGGTGGGGAGTCCCCCACGTCCGGGAGCACTGCACGATGAAGCGGGGAGCGCAGGCCCGGCACCAGTGCGCCGGTGGAGGCATCAGATAAGCTTCACATCACACCGCTTACATCCCGCGGTGGTGAGGCCCGGCTCCTCAGCAACAGACTGCCTCACCGGCGGCAGAGGCAGGCTCTGCGTGAGACAGGCAGTGGAGGCAGGCAGGCCTCCGCGTGAAGACGAGGCGGAAGGAGGAAGGCTCTGCGTGAGACAGGAGCCGGTGGAGCAGCTCCCGCGTGAAGACAGGCGGTGGAAGGAAAGGCTCCGCGTGAGGAGCGGGTGGAGGAAGGCTCAGCGTGAGACAGGCGTGGAGGCAGGCTCTGCGTTGAGACAGGCCGGTGGAAGGTCAGGCTTCCGCGTGAGACAGCCGGTAAGAGGCAGGCTCCGCGTGAGACAGGCCGGGTGGAAGGCAGGCTCCGCGTGAGACAGGCGGTGGAGGCGAGGCTCCGCGTTGAGACAGGCGGTGGAGAACAGGCTCCGCGGTGAGACAGGCGGTGGAGGAAGGCTTTCTGCGTGAGACCAGGCGGTGGAGGGCAGGCTCCGCGTGAGACAGGCGGTGGAGGAAGGCTCTGCGTGAGACAGGCGGTGGAGGCAGGCTCACGCGTGAAGACAGGCGGTGGAGGAGGACTCCGGTGAAGAGAGGCGGTGGAGGAAAGGCTCCGCGTGAGACAGGCGGTGGAGGCAGTGCTCTGCGTGAGACAGGCAGGTGGAGGCAAGGCTCCGCGATGAGACAGGCGTAGACGGCAGGCTCCGCGTGGACAGGCGGTGGAGGGAGGCTCCGGTGAGCAGGCGTGGAGGCAGGCCTCCGCTGAGACAGGGCGGTGGAGGTCAGCTTCCGCGTGGAGACAGGCGGTGGAGGCAGGCTCCGCGTGAGACAGGCGGTGGAGGCAGGCTCTGCGTGAGACAGGCAGTAGAGGCAGGCTCCGCGTGAGAGAGGCGGTGGAGGCAGGCTCCGCGTGAGACAGGCGGTGGAGGCAGGCTCCGCGTGAGACAACCTGCGGTGGAGGCAGGCTCCGGGCCAGGCTACCTCTCTATTTTCTTTTTTTTTTTCTTCCTTTTTTACCGGCCTTCTCTCTTTCTCTCTCTTTCTCAGGCTCCCTCAGCCCAGCTCCCGTGACGATCGCGACACACGCGTGTCCGTGAGAGTTCTGCGCGGCCCGGCTGTCGCGCGCTCGCAGCGCAGATGTGTCGTCACCGAACCGCGTCGAATGAGCGGAGATTTCGCCGAACCGCGTGACGTCAGCAGGTCAGTCTCGGTACACAGCGGCCTCGGAGCCGAGGAGACCGATGTGAGCGGGCCGGCACCGCGGCTGTGTCCGCTGAGAGCTGATCGCCGGACGGCGGGCTGCAGTGTCTCTCGGACTGCAGTGTCTCTCGGACTGCAGTGTCTCTCGGACTGCAGTGGCTCTCGGACTGCAGTGTCTTTCGGGCTGCAGTGTCTCTCGGGCTCAGTGGCTCTCGGGCTCAGTGGCTCTCAGGCTGCAGTGGCTCTCGGACTGCAGTGGCTCTCGGGCTCAGTGGCTCTCGGGCTCAGTGGCTCTTGGACTGCAGTGGCTTCTCGGGCTCAGTGACTCTCAGACTCAGTGGGCTCTCGGGCTGTCAGTGGCTCTCGGGCTCAGTGGCTCTCGGGGCTCAGTGGCCTTCGGAACTGCAGTGGCTTCTCGGGCCTCAGTGGGCTCTCGGGCTCAGTGGCTCTCGGGCTCAGTGGCTTCTCGGGCTGCAGTGCTCTCGGACACTGCAAGTGGTTCTCCGGGCTCAGATGGCTCTCAGGCTGCAGTGGCTCTCGGACTGCAGTGGCTCTGGGGCTCAGTGGCTCTCAAGGCTGCAGTGGCTCTCGGGCTGTGGCTCTCGGGCTTGCAGTGGGCTCTCGGGCTGCCAGTGGCATCTCGACTGCAGTGGCTCTCGGGCTCAGTGGCCTCTCAGCCTGCAGTGGCTCTCGGGGACTGCAGTGGCCTCTCGGGCTCAGTGGCCTCTCAAAGCTGCAGTGGCTCTCAGGCCTGCAGTGTCTCTCGGGCTTGCAAGTGTCTTTCGGGCTAGTGGTCTCTCGGGCTGCAAGTGGCTTCTCGGGCTGCAAGTGGCTCCTCAGGACTGCAGTGGCTCTCGGGCTCAGTTGGCTCTCAGGCTGCAGTGAGCTTTCCGGACTGCAGTGGCTCTCAGGGCCTCAGTGGCCTCTCAGGCTGCAGTGGCTCTCGGGCTGCAGTGGCTCTCCGCGGGCTCAGTGGCCTCTCGGGCGTCGTGGCCTCTCGGCCTGGCAGTGTCTCTTTGGGCTCAGTGGCTAGGGCTCAGTGGCGTCTCGGGCTCAGTGGCTCTCAGGCTGCAGTGGCTCTCGGACTGCAGTGGCTCTCGGGCTCAGTGGCTCTCAGGCTGCAGTGGCTCTCGGGCTGCAGTGGCTCTTGGGCCGCAGTGGCTCTCGGGCTGCAGTGGCTCTCGGGCTGCA
This sequence comes from Semibalanus balanoides, assembly GCA_014673585.1. Lineage (NCBI taxonomy): Eukaryota > Metazoa > Arthropoda > Thecostraca > Balanomorpha > Balanidae > Semibalanus > Semibalanus balanoides. The sequence goes on from VOPJ01009944.1 coordinate 26,129, forward strand.
GTGTCTCTCGGGCTCAGTGGCTCTCGGGCTCAGTGGCTCTCAGGCTCAGTGGCTCTCGGGCTCAGTGGCTCTCGGGCTGCAGTGGCTCTCGGGCACGGCTCATCACACCACAGAGCCGCCGTCAGTTGACCGCTGCTGCCGGCGGGGTCTGGTGACTCAGCTGGCTCGACCACCGCGCTGAGCCGCGCCCGACCGGCCAGCTCAGCTGTGTCGCCCGACATCCCGCGCCCCCTGGCCGGAGGGGGTTGTGGCCCCGCTTGGCTGCCGCGCCGCATCCATGCGATCGGCGGCGGTGGCGATAGATCCGGGACGGCCCGGGGCGGGGCGGGGCAGACCGCAGGCAGTTTCAGTCGGCCGCCAACGTAGGCCGCCCCTCAGCCAGACAGTTGAGCCGTGAAACATTGATCGGTGGAGTCACGGAGTTCCGTCACGGCACAGGCGGCGTCTGCCGACACCGGACACCGGCCGCCCCCGCCGCCGTCACCGTGCAACCCACGGGCCGTCACCAAGTGCAGCTACTGAGGCGTTCATCAGGAGCAAAACAATGCTGCATGCTTACCGATCAGTGTTTGTCTGAGTTACGAATGACGACAAATATCTAGTCCTCATAAGTTAAACGAATTCTGAAAATACAAGAACGTTGACAATATGATTGATAGTTTAATTATGCAGCACCAGCAGCGCAACCCAGCACTCGTGTGTTGACCATTGGTGGTGACGGTGTAAGCCATTCAAGTGTAGTTGAATTCGACCCATTCTGACATCCTCAGCTCTTGACCCAGTGGATAAGGCCAATTCAATCACACAGTTAATCCGGATCGGCTTCTAGTATCCCGCCCCGCGATTCCAGTGAAGGGGCAATCACACCCGAGACCCTGACCCCGACCCAAATCACTCCCGCCCTCTCCAGTCTCCGCTAGTCACGTCGCCGCACGGCACGTCACGTCATCAGCTGGACATTCACCACAGATAGCTGACAGGCCGCCGGCCGACAGCGCGTGGCTTTCCTCCCCGGCGGAGGCCCGATGCGTCGCCTGATAGGAGGCCGCCGACTCATGCGAGCCTGTCCAGTCCGTCCGGTGAGCCGCCGCGCCGCGCCGTTACAGTGGCGATACCAATACCCGCCGCCGAGACGACCGGCGGAAAAGCGAGCCAGACAGCTCTCGATTCGAGGTCGGTGCCACACCACAATAACAGCGCGGTCGCAGAGTGCGCGGGGACGCAGCTCCCGCGCTGGCCTGCCAGTAGTATTGGGCAATCCCGCGCGCGGCTTGCTCTCGCCGAGTTCCACGAAGCAGCCATTAGGTCATCTTTCCCCACACCGCTCAGCATTGCCAGATCGTCCAGCTGTCGCCACAGCGGCAGCAGCTGCCTCACTCGACACACCACTTACCTGAGTTCCCGCCGCTGGTCCTCTTCACGTCTCACAAGATCAGATCCGCCGCCATTCGACCCGTCAGTTCAGCGCAGTCCCGCAATGTCCCACCTAGCGCGCGTCACAGCCAACACTGACGTGCGGCGCCGTCCGCCGGCCGCCGCCAGTCGCCCCTGACGTCACGGCAGTGCCTCTGACGTCACGGCCTGGGCGGCGGTACGCAGGGCGGCTGGAGCGGCGGCGGCGGCGGCGG
>VOPJ01009945.1:0-24440 GCA_014673585.1 Semibalanus balanoides
ACGGGAGAGAGGCCGGTTAACACAGTTAACATTGCTGGCCCCCCAGCCTGAAAAGTGGTGGGGGGGGGCATGGCCCCCACGCCCCCCCGTTCCTACGCCTATGACTAGGGCTGAGCTGTGATTACAGTTGCTGACTCTACAGTGCGGCGGGGCGGCGCCGGACAGCAATATGTGAAGAGGACAGTGCGTACTGCGTCTACCTATCTCTGCCTATCTACTGCGTATGCATATCTCTGCCTATCTCGCGTCTGCCTACGCGTGCCTTGCAGCTACGTGTGCTCTCTGTGCGTGATTATCACAGCAAACATGTCAATTTGTTTTAAATTTAGGACAACGCCAGCTGTTTGGCAGACCACACCAGTTCGCGAAAAATAATCGTATTTGAAGAAAATGTGTGTTATTTCTGGCATCTGGAAAACAAATATTCACCGAAAACATCCAGTTTGTATTGGTCATACAAAATATGCTTCGCCGAACTGTTTAAAGACATAAGCATCTTTATTACTTGGCACTGGTCGTCGCTTTGCTCATATACATATACCATCTTGTGTCATACAGTCAGACAGACATATTATCGGTTATCACTCCGCACGGCGCCCGTACCACACTGACCGGCATCGCACACGCCCGCTATCCGGTGTTCATTCCGATAAGCATTTCGGTGCTTTAATATAGGCTATAAGCGCGAAATCGAAGTTTTCTATGTCTGAAATGTGTAACATAATGATTCAGGTATTATAATCAAACACATATTTGACAAAGTGACTTTAAAACCCACATAATCACAAATTGTGCTTTCAGCGTGATGATATTTCAACCAAGGTTTTGCTGGTTATGTTTTGTTGCAATTTATCCCAATGCGACATCTATGGCGCACTTGAATCTTTCAGACGGATCTACTTTCGGCGTTTTGTGCAAGAGGATACGGATCTACCTAGGTAGAATTGTGGTTCGCTGGGTAAAATTCCTGTGTAAATTTTCACGGTAGTTTATTTTCGTCGCGCGATAGTGCAAGAGAATCTGGATAAAAAATAATCTACCCGGGTAGATTTGTTGGTGCAAGAGGCCCCTGTAGTTGCAAAGAGTCCACTAGACCGCGTATTTATTGATAAATACTAAATATTAACGTTTTTCTTCAGAAATCACTCTTTCGACGTCTGCCAGATCAGTCAGCTTCTAACAGCGTTCGTTTTGCGTTGCAAGGGCCTTGCGTATGCGGGTTCTTGTTAGGAGCCCGACTTGTTTCAACACTAACATGAACAAAAAAAGGCCCCAGCCAAAACAACACACAGCAACGCGTCAGTTGCTCGAATGTTGGGTACGTGGACTCGTCGATGAGACCTCTCGCAGTTGAGTCTATTGTCATGTACCAGCCAAGACACTTGCTAACTAAGTTTGCAATGTTCACGCCACACATTTAAAAATTAATGTAACACACTTAAGGTTTCCTTTAAATGTACTGCCTCATGCCACATGTAATTTCATAGAGATAGTACAGTATCAGTAACCGTGAACGTACATGGACGCCAGTCTTAATGAGTTTTAAGTGCAGAGTCTCATACAAGATATGAGGTAGAACTCGCGGAGGTAGTACTGACTATGGCTGGCGGAATATATAGCGATTGTATATGACGTGACATACAGGACGCTAACCGTCTTGGCAAAGACGCAGTGCAAAAACGACAGCAGGAGCGAAGACAAGTACTCGAGAGATCCAGACGCGCGAAGACAAGACGAAGACAAGACGAAGACAAGACGAAGACAAGACGAAGACAAGACGAAGACACATCCTGCCGGTGGCAGTGTCTTTTTCTCGTCTCCGGAGTTCGTGATAGTTCGAACGGACTCAGATGGACTCGAGAGTTCAGACGGACTCGATGAGTCGTGTCGTCGACGGCGGTGGGGTCGCTCGCCATCGCCGATGGACCGTCCCCGCTTTCGGGATGCTACCGATCGTGCGTCGTCTCGCGCGGCGGCCGGTGTGGTGCGGGGTAGGCTGGGCTCCCCAGGTAACAGGATACCTGTCACCGGCATCTGCTGTCTGCGGCAACACCGGAGCCGGACCTGCTTCTGGACCTGTGTGACACCCGGCCGGTTCCATATGCCGTGCGTCCGGTCTTTGCAGGCCCGCCGATGCTCCCGGCGGGCCCATAGCCGGGCTCCCGGCGGGTCCCGGTAGCCACGTGGCGGCGCCCGCCGGTGGTCCCGGCGGCAATATGGCCGTGCTCCGCAACTCGACAGACGGTTCTGGCGGCCAAACCCCGGGCCCCCTGCGCCGCTCGTACCCTGCTCTGTTCCGGTGCTGTGCTCGCGGCATGCAGCTCCGCATTAGCCGGGCTGCATTGTCGTGCATCTGGAACGGTAGCCCGGCCGTGAGTGGTCGGACACCTGGTCGGGCCGGTCGCTGATCGCGGGCAGGTACTGTATCTCGCCCGTAGTAGTATCTCACTGCACCGTGACTCAGTTCTCATGAGGTCGATAACGGGTCACACTTGCAATGCAGCCATCACGGTCCCACGCCGACACCGTATATATCCTCCGTATGCCGGGCTGGTCCAACGCCATCAGTAGTGTCGCTTTCTTTAGGTTTGGTAGGGCCCAAAGCCCTATCAATGTTCATTTGTCCGCCCCTATAGCTCAGTGGGAGAGCTATAGGGTTCTAATCTATCCCGGTACTGGCAGCCCGGGTTCGAGTCGCTTCGGCGCTCGCTATTTGCTCCTGGCTGGGATGGCCCGCGGCCGGTGGCAGCGGTCGCACTCAAGACCAGGTGACGTCAGTGAGCGGGGCGGACCGTGTCCACGTCCAGGCCAGGTATGTCAGGCACGTCAAACTTTCGTCACTAAATTCTGCCGGCCAACAGAAATTGCGCGATCGGGTGGTGAGGTCAGGACCAGCGCAACAAGCTCTGCTTAGCGCGGGTCCTGACCTTGGAAAGCCATCCATGCACAACACTCGGACTAAATTGATAAAAAAATCGGCGCTACCAATGCCGCTCTGGGCCTTCATGTTTTACAACATTCCCCGATGCGAACGAGTACGTAACCAATGACGTCATCTGGCCACCGGAGTGGAAATGTACAAAACCGTCCCTATGCACTCTGTCGGACTTCGTGGAGCCGAACCGGCCGGAACGAACGTCACCACCACCAATCACCATCACCACGCCCGCCCCGGCCCCGCCCTCGCCCACCACCACCGCTGCCTCTCCCGCCGCCGCCGCCGCCTCCCCGGTGCATGGCCGCCTCGGCTCCTGCCCGGACCCGGGCGTCCGTCCGTCCGTCCTCATCGTAGTTAGCGGCCGAGGCAGAGGGCGCTGCCGCCGCTACCTCTACCTCTACCGGCCCCGCCACCACCGCCGGTCGCCGCCGGCCGAGCTGGTGGTGCTGAGTGCCGACTCAAGACAGCAAGCCGTTGCGGACCCGCGAGGATGAGGTCCGGAAGCTGCAGGAGGCCGTCAAGAGGTCCCTGGAGGATGCCAAAATGCCAAATTAGTCAAAAAGGAAATCCTGGTTACATACCTGGTTCATGGGCCTCCTTGAGGATCCTGGGGTCATGGTCCAATCTGGCTCAACAAAAGTTGACGAAAAGGGAGCCTCACAAAAAAGTGACCGAAATCCGTTAAGTTTTTTATATCCAGTTGTTTGAGGGGGCATTTCAACGCTCGGAAAGGGCTCTTTTGAGGCGCCCCCTGGACGAAATCCTGGCTACTTGCCTGTTCAGGGGGCTTTATTATCCGCCCAGGGGCCTTCTCAGTCTGGTCCGGGGCCCTTATATCTACACACGGACCCTTTTATATTTCCAGGGGCCCTTTGGTCTGTCCAGGGGCCCTTCAAGCCTTCTAGGGAGGCCTTTCGATTTGGCAAGGGACTGCGCTGGTTGCTTTGTCACCTTGCCGACATGCTCAGAGGGCCCTCTAACCTGCCCTTGGGCCCCTTCGTGCTGACTAGGGGCCCATTTGGTATGTACGGGGCCCTTCTGACCTACCCGGGGGCCCTTTTGGTCTGAATAGGGGCCCCTCTGACCTACACAGGAAATCTTTGAACTTCCCAGGGGCCCTCTGGTCTGTTCAGGGGCCCTCTAGCCTGCTCAGGGGCCCCTCTGTGCTGGCTAGGGGCCCATTCGACATGTTCAAGGGCCCCCTTTGACCCACTTAGGGACCCTTTCGGGCTGGCCAGGGGTCCCTCTGACATGCATTGAACGCCAAAGGGGTCCTTTCGTCTATCTGCAGTGATTTTACATGAGTAGGTTACATGAAATGTCATTGACGCGAGGGCTGAAAAGCCATTCACTGGGTAGACCTCAATAAAAGACTATGGACTATGACTATCAGAGAGGGCACTGCTGGTCCTTAACCCGCGAGTTACTGGGGGGGGGGGCTATTTATAAGCCCCCTCCCATTTATTTCTGCAATAATCTCTAAACCAACGTAGGTATCGTGACCAACTTTCAGTACCCTTTCCCTGATCAATTTGACACATGCTGCCTGATCGGAAAAAGAGACGAGGCTTGATAGATCACCGGAAATGACGTCAGAGTGAGTCATGTTCTGCGGTTTTTGTTGAAAATAAGTAGTTGCGGAAACGCTGCCAAGGTTACAGTTTTAAGATAAACTTCAATCGTCAAACACCAAACGACAGGTAATAAGTCTGGACTATCAGACTAATTATCTTCGGAATTTTTTTCGAAAAATTTGAAATTCCAAAATTTTTGAGAATTCCAAAGACATTTTTTTTTTTTTTTTTGAAAATTTTTCAAAAAAAAGGTTTCGGAATTTTCAAAAAAACGGAATATATGTAACTAAGTTGATCCCAATGAAATGTGTGTTAGAAAGTAAGTCAATATATTCAAATAATGACTGAGTGACAGCCTTTTCAAGACAAAATTAGACCACTTTACTGTATAACAATAAGCAAAAAAAGTGCATTTTTCCGTTTTTTGCTTTTTCTTCAATTGTATTGTAAAAAAAACATTTCTAAGGTCATTTTTTGCGGTCTACCGATAAAAGAACCCATAAAATGTGTTAAAACTCCTACATGACCGTAATCTTCAATTTGACCTCTGACCTCGGTCTGACCTTGGACCTGACCCAAGGTCAATATAATTAGCTTTTAATTGGTAATTTAGAAGTGTCATGATACACGAATCATTACCGGGTTTACCACTTATTATGCGTTAAAAACTGATTTTTAGCGACAATGCACCACTGGACTTTGATGGCACGGTCAAACATTTTGTATTTGACGTGACCTGTGACGTAATCAGTGACCCTGAGGATGATAATATTAGGTTTCCCTCGACAAATTTTTGATACAGGCTATCGAATGCCGTTTCGAATTTTAAGATCGGTCCAGTAGTTTCGGAGATTCAGAGGGGGGCTATAAATAGCCCCCCCCCCAGTAACTCGCGTTATGAAATATACCCCAGTAAGGCGCGGGTTTAAGGGCCTCTGAAGTGTTTTAAACTCTTAAAACCAAGCTTTGCGTGGTCTTCCGACTCTTTAAGAGCCCATGATACCACGCTTTGCACGAACTCGTCGGTCTTTTTTGGCGCGCGCAGCGCGCCGAAAAGAGCCCTTTGGCCTCCAGAAGGGCCCAGCTGACGGTTGGGAGGGCAGCTGCCCCTCCTGCCCCCCTGTGGCGCCCGCCCTGCTTGGGGCACATTGCATTTGACCTAAAATATTTCATGGATGAAAATTACAACATGCATTCTTCTGCTTAGCTCCAAAATAGTGATATTGATGAAAACGGATAATATTTAGCTAGGTTTATTCGATTGGTGCGCACTCCAATTTTCCCCCATTGACTTATAATGGGAAGTCACGAAATTGGCATGACCTCAGATCACTGATATACAAAATCTGAGATACACGAACTTAAGATACATATGTACTTATTACACACGGTTAGTTTCAAACTATTTGGTTAACCACTGTGGCTTTGGCATGATGTCAAACTTTTAAACACGTAACTTGACAAAATAGTGATATTGATGAAAACGGATCATATTTAGCTAGGTTTATTCGATTGGTGCGCATTCCAATTTTCCCCCATTGACTTATAATGGGAGGTCACGAAATTGGCATGACCTCAGATCACTGATATACGAAATCTGAGATAAACGAACTTTAGATACATATGTACTTATTCCACACTGAATTTCGAACAAGTTTTTTTAACCACTGTGGCTTTGGCACGATGTCAAACTCTCAAACACGTGAATAAAAGTCAGGTCTTTTAATATCACCTGACGACGTGACCTTTAAAGTTAGGAGATCAAAACTTTAACAAAGTGTGGATAATTGTTGCCCAAACAGTTGTACGAAATTTGGTGGCGCTGCGCGCCATCGTTTTCCCACTATTAGTGAAGAACCTCCAGGGGGCGGATATCCCCCCCGATGGTGCACGGGTTAATAATATTTTACGTGACACTTTTAAATAACGTTGATGTATTTACTGATATTATGCGTCCCTACCAGGGGACACAGTCCCAGCTGGGGACGTTTCACAGGCTTGTATAAAGTACACGCAACATACACACACGTCACGTGCATGCCAGAGGTCCATTACGTTTTCGATGCCCCTCGGAACCTCGGGTCAGCCGTCCCCACACACTGTCTTCCGGGATGCAACCCAAAACATACGGACTGCACTACCGGTTCGAAGGGTTACTAAAAGCGGATCGGTCTGACGGTCCCATGCGCCCAATTACCGTAGCTCTAGTTAGGCGGCGACACTGCATAATTAAGGCCCGCGCTTCTTAGCTTTGTACTGCAATAGGTATCCTAGATAGAAGCCGGTCGATACAAATACTGTCAAACGTCAGTTTTAATCCAAGCACCAACCACTTTCAAATATCATAATGCAATGAATGCACTTGCAGAATGCACTTGGTAAGAGCGATTTTCTACCAAAATTGGGTTGCGGTGCCGGGAAGGCATCAGAAGTTCCGGGACTAACTGCCGTGATAGTATGCCACGGACCTGCTCGGCACTGGCAAAATTCGGCCTGAAACAAGTCTGTTTCACTTCGCCACGATATCGTTGCTAAAAATCGTATATCTTGAAAAACAGTGCGCTAATTGATTTCATACATACCTAGTGCACTAAGCAACGGCCTATACAAATGGTTCGTTTGTAGGGCCCATCATCTCTGTTTTGGGCCCCTCTCAGCACCAAGGGCCCCTAAAATCAAGTCAGGACCCCTTTTGCCAAATCCTGGCTACGCCCCTGGCTGTTGAATGCTTCATCAATAAGCCTGCCCCATTAATTTCAGACACATTTCAGACTAGCAGCCCAGTGTTGTCTCATTGTTTTTGTTTTATCTCTAATGGATTCCCCAGTCCGTGAATGTCTCTGACGTATAATGGCGTAGCAACAGTTTTTCATGCTCTCAGGCAGTACCTACTATTCGAGAGACTAGTATTGTGTGGGATAGTTAGGGGCTTGCGATCCGTTTGACTCAATGTGTAGGATTATTCTATTTGCGCCACTATTGCATATCAATTTCACATTCGCATTATACTTGCATATGTATATGTTACTACACTCCACAATAGACCTGGAGGCGTCCCCAAGTGTGGCATATGGCCCGTTATGAAGTGGTCGCCAGGAGACAGCACTGCGTAACACGTTAGGTCGCCACTGCTGACCTGCTGGGTCGGCCCGGTCCCGATGGGGGCCACTGCTGCTGGGTCGGCCGGCGGGTCAACATGTGGCTGGCCGCGGTGCTGGCGACTCTGGCGGCGATGCTGGCCGCCACCCCCGCCCTCGGCTCGCTGCCCGCAGGCGCGTTCCTGGTGCTGACCGCTGGCTGGACGTTCAGAGACGACAGCCCGTCCGACGCCGAGGTCATCTCCAGCGCGACAGAGCTCAGCGAATGTAAGTCAGGACAGTTATGTTGAAGTTGCGTTGACGCACGCAGAACCTACCGGCTCCTTCAGGCATTACCTCCTACCGGCATGTATGTAGGTGTGTAAAATGGTATGAAAGATCGTACTGACGGGTATGGTGCAGGACAGAGTGAGTAGGTACGGAGTACTCGCTCCATGATACATGCTAATCTTGTTCTAAGAGCTTCAAAATATCTTAACACCACACAAATAATGAATTATAATGCAGAATTCATAAATATTGGTATCCGGACCTGCAGCGTTTCACTTGGAGAGTTTTCTGTACCGAGTTGTGCGCACCTTTTTCATATGTATTTCACCGCTCACCAGTACCTAGCAACGAGTTAAATAGTAGCACTTGCAAGCTTATATTTGTCGATTTTTTAAAAACAAAAACATGTTCTGGAATTGAAAATCATTCAGACTAAAGTTAAACATGAAGACCAATGGTCTTGCATATTAGGCAGCACCGTCGCCAGACGTCATAACACTGAGCCTCGAACCTACATGAGCAATATGAACATACGCAGTACGCACATCATTTCCTACCATTTTAATTTTTCCGAAATTTGGCTGCACTCATGCCCTCATTTTTGTTTAAAGATATGCAAAATACCAAAACAGGAGATTGCGTGACGGCGCGTCCTGCTCAGACTTCGGAGCCTTAAGTGTTTACCGCTTAGCTGTTAAAGCTTCACGGAAACAAAGCGATAACTAGTTGTGCCGATGGTAGTTAGCTTGAGGACCGTCACATACCTTGCAGGCTTAGTTAGCTTCATTTGCACCCCGGGATAAACGACTGTCACATATGCAACGTTTAACCCGCGAGTTACTGGGTATATTCTGTAACGCGATTACTGGGGGGGGGGTCTATTTTGTAGGCCCCTCTGATTTCCGGGAACTGCCTGACCAGATCTGAAAAAATCAAACGGCATTCATTTAACCCTTACATAGATGGTTTTCATGTGAATCTTATATACTGTTTACCTTTCGGACATACAGCTCGATGTCACAGGTCACGTCAAAAACAAAATGTTTGGCCGTGTCATTTAAGTCCGATGGACGGCATTGTCGCGCAAAAATGCGATATTAAACGCGTAAGTAGTTGATAAACTGTTATGACTCGTGCATCTGACACTTCTAAGTACGATTCTAAGCTGTTGCTGACCTTGGGTCAGGTCAAGGTCATCCAAGGTCATGAGATCAAACTGCAGAATACTGTCACACATTCTTGACGACCCATGTGCAATGCTTGCTCAATGACCTATGCAAAGTCAGCTGAGTTCATCTGAGGTCACCAACACTGCTTTGCCAATAACTCTCGATAAAATAAAGTTAGACACGTGCAAATGGCACCACTGTATTTTTTCTCGTCAAGACGCATTGCCTCGTATGCAACGTGACCTACATGGGTCACCAAATGAACTTGACCTGAAGTCAAATTTTGAAGTTGACCTAACGAGGTCAGTAGCCACCATTGTCATGTTCGAAGCGAAGCGTCTTAACGAGAGAAAACACGATGGTGTTAAGACTATTGCTATACGCTCAACCGATCCGAAGTTATTCATGAACAACTTTGGAGAGAACATGTCATTGCGATTTTTGGTAACCTCTGGAGTCTAAACTATTGACCTGAGCTAAAAATTTGATCACGCAAATAGCTATTGCATTTTCCAAGACTTTGTGAATACTTTGCTCTGTCTGAGTCTGGCTCTCATAGTTCCCGATATATTTTGGGGTTTCTGAAGCAAAATCTTATGCTTACAAAATTTGACTTTTGATAACCTCTTGTGACCTCAATATTGACCTGAACCCAAAAATCCGTGAAGTAACTTTGAATGTTCTTGTTGAGAGCTTTCGCAACTTTTAAAATTGTAATGCTCTGCGTCTTTCTAACCCTTTAACCCTCGCCTTACGAGGACCGCTTCTCACCTTTGCCGTAGGGGGGGGGTCTGACAGGCCTCCTGTTAACTTCCAAACCAAGCAACATTGAGCAGCGCGGTAAAAACCAGCATGTTGCCTGTCATGCGAGGAATCTCACAGTATGCATTTTTTGTTTCAGATCAGCGGGTGACCTTCCAGGTCAAGACAATGACCCAAAATGGACCACATCCAAAAATAACGATTTTGTTTTGTCTATCGTCATTATTAGAGTTATGAAAATAAAGTGATTTGGTTAGCGTCAAAATGTTGGATGTTGAATTAGCTATCTAACCATGAAACGATTTTTAGGTCTGGGTTAGTTAATGACCTCTTAGGAACGAAAATCATCACCCTAGATGAAACATTGCTATGGGCTTATGGGCACTAGCAACCTCGACTCGATCACGTCCGGAAAAAACGGTCATGAAACCTTAAAATTAGAAAGTAGGTAATAATTGTAAAAAATGCAAGTTCCTTTACCGGTTTTGTCTCAGCAATATAAAAAGTATTTATTTGTTTGTATCTGGTAAAAAAAGTCAAAGCAAGTGAATTTGACAAATGACGTCAGGAGTTTCTTACACTTCGGAAGCCATCACTCAGTCAAAATTAGTGATATTGCTTCGAAATTTTGCTAGAGTATTGCACATACTCATTTGTCTCATATTTATTCTGGTTTTTTAATATCTTTGAAATATTGTATTTTGTAAACATTAAAAAAATGTTTTTATTTTGGGGGTCCAAAAATCCAATAATTTTGCTAAACTGAGATCGCCATTAGGAAGAAAATGCAATTTTCTGTCTTATCCGTTTTTTTAAAATTTGCTTTAAAATTATATTTTCTACGATTTTTTTTCAATATTTACGGCTTTTTTATCAATATGACGTCACTAAAACGTCGTTACCTCCCCACATACTTTACTAATTTTGATTGAAAAAATAAATCACAGGATTCGTATAATTGTTGTTAACTCAGCTACTGATTTTTTTTTAGCAAGATGCGCATCATGTGTAAAAAATTATTCAATAAAAATATCAGGGGGTCTGGCAGGCGGGGTACGGCGAGGTTTGAGTTTTCGAGTTAGTGGGGGTCATTCTGACCCCCACTCACTCGCCCCCTCTCCCTCCACCAGGGTGAAGTTGGCCCAGAACGGGCAGAAGCCCACCAGGGCGTGGGCTAACGTTGAATAATGACAATAACTTAGATCGCTTCTACTAAATATCAAATGTACGAACTATGAGCGGCTTAAGTGTAGAGCAATCTATTTGTGTGCGAAAAGTTCGATATTTCCCTTGCAAAGTAGATGGGTAATTAATATTCAGTTTGTAAGTTCGCATGAGCGATGATATCTGCCATGGTATCGTTAGGTACCGCTGGAAGAAACATCAAATAATTTAATGTGCTGTCATTGGTGAATGTATTAGTGAGTAATCATGCATGGCAAACATGTTTGTGACAAGTCTTTGCCGTCTAGAGCTAATTTGTAGGGCTCCGCAAGGTGCCAAATGCCCTTGGGAACTTCGGTCAATAATGTTTTTGTTATAACGCTTCTTGCTTAGTTGCTACTAGTGCTAACCCGTCCGCTCCGCTGGGCGATTACAGGTTGAGTGGTAAGCAATTGAGCCAGTGATAAGCAATTAGGGATTGATAACCCGTTCTACCCGTTGCACACCCGTCGTACCTATAATGCGTTTTTGCACCGGTCATGCACCCGCGTTTCATGGATGGTGTCCCTAATTGCGGTTAATGTGCACACCAGCGTCACCTGCATAGCATATTCGATTAATGCCGATGCGCACACCAGCGCTACCTATAGAATATTCGCTGAAGGTACTATTGGTTCCAAAATAAGCGTCCTGCTGGGTTGGCCGGCACAGCAGTTTAAGGGAGTATAACGCCTTGGGAAAATTAAGAGAAATGATGGAGATGAGAGCCACTCATCTGGACACTCTTCTACACCAATCCACATACTTTCCAAAGGCTTAAGTATAGGGGTAGCATTCCCTTAAACTGCTGTGCTGGCAAACCCAGCGGGACGCTTATTTTGGAACCAATAGTACCCCTTTGGCTGCGTGCAGTTAAAGTTCTGCTCATCAGATGGCGGTATTTTGGGTGAGAAATTGTGTCGTTTTATTTTTCTCAACATAAACATTATATTAACTACTTGTTGGAGGACAGTTATATGTTGGGAATGGAATTGTAGGGGACGCATAAATACGCATAGATATTGTCATGCGATCTGCAAAATGAATTTCTTAGATACTATTCTATGCTAATGTGTCGAAACTACATAATATTTTAAATTAACCCCTCGCCTTACGGGGCGGCCTGACAAGCCCCCCTAAGGTTCTTCTTGAATAACTTCTTACACATGACCAGGGGCGCAGCCAGGGGGGCATTTGGGGCAAATGCCCCCCCCCGTCGCGGCTGAGAGGGGCATCTCGGGTTGAAAGGGGCCCAATCGTCTCGTGACTCGTGGGCGGTGGGCCTCTGCCGGTCTGACCAAGGGCCCACTCGGTAATCGGTTGACCTGATGGGCCCCTGGTCGGCATGAGGGCGCTCTTCGATTTAAGGACCTTTTGTCGTCTTAGGGAGCCCTCTGTCGGTCTGAGGGCCCTCTGTCGTTTTAGGGGTCACTCTGACGGTCTGAGGGGGGCCTCTGTCGGTTTGAGGGGCCCCCTGTCAATCTGATGGGGTCTTATACAGGCCTCTATAACTAAACATTTTTTTTGGGGGGGGGCCATCAGCCAATTTTAGGGGGCCCACTTCGGTCAAGTTCGGTGTGCCCCCCCCCGTCGCAAAATCCTGGCTGCGCCCCTGCACATGACGCGCATCTATCTTTCTGAAATTTTTCAGTAGCTGAGTTTACAACAATTATACGTATCCTGTGAAATTTGTATCAACATTGGTCAAAATTGTCGGAGATATGACGTTTTGATGACGTCATGATCGTAAAAAGCGTCAAATATGGAAAAATCATTGCAAATAGAGTTTTGTAGCAAATTAAAAAAGCGTTGTGACGAAAATGTTATATTCTTTCAAATGACATTTTTGGAATTTCAAATTCTTTTGGTTTTTGACACATTTTTTTTTAAATCCCCTCAAAATCAAAATTTGCCCAGATAACTTAAAAACCGGAATATATGTGAGAGCTAAGTCTGGACAATACCCAAGCCGAATTTCAAAGCAATATCTCTTTTTTTGACTGAGTGATGGATTCCTAAGTGTTAGAAACTTATGACATCATTTTTATTTAACTTTTGCTTACTTGTTTTGACGAGAAACGAACAAATAATTCCCTTTTTATTCAGGAGCAAATACTGGTCTGGGAACATGCATTTTTTAATTACATTTAACACTTTCTAATTTTGAGGTTTTCTGACCGTTTTTCCGGACGTGATCGAGTCGAGAGTGCTGGTCACCCATAGCGATTTTATCTATGATGACGACTTTCATTCCTAGGAGTTCATTGAAGGAAGAGTGCCACCTCGTGGGCCGATATAGAGTTTTTGGTGTGTATCGGTAGATTAAGCGTGTTCGATTTCACCTGCAAAGTCTGGTTCCCAATACTGACCCCGTTAGATCAAAACAGACTTTAGCACCTCCAATGTTTGGTAATTATTCATAAAATTGGAATCACCTCCGCACTATTTTGAATCTCTTCTTTGCGGGCTATAATTTTACTTTGAATATTGCAAACTAAACATCACCATTCCGTCAGTCAACTTAAAAAATAAAAAGCGTATACAATTAATCATATTGTCAACAATTTTAGCTTCTTTTAATAATTGACATTTAATAAACAGCCAGAATAGCAAGAATATTTGAGGCTCGACTTTTGACTGTAAAAGTTAAATGACATCACCCTCTAACACAGATAGACGTTTCAAGGTCAAGTTGCGGCGAATTCAGACTATGGCTTTGGGCGGGGAGTCAGAAGGCAATACAAACCGGTAGTGACTTTCAGCAGACAGCAATTGTACACATTGCTGACGACAGATTAATTCCAGAAACGGATTGAAATCACGTATTTTGCTTTCCCTCATTCGCAAAGCAAGTGATACAAATGATGCAGATTAATATGAAAGAATAATTAATGAAAACATAGCGCATCAGCTATACGTGGCGACATCTAGTGGCAAGTATCTAGGGCGGTGGCGTACTGTACTAGTCAAGTACGCCACCGCCCATCAAGAGCGGCCGTCATGAATTTAGTGCTGTGCACAATCGGGACAAACAATATGGAGTCAGAAAGAAAGAAAATGCTTTGCCGATGCATTGCTTTAGGGCAAGTTTGAGCAAGAGCATACATGATAATTAATTCCCAGCATTCATTTAAACTGCTTTTTAGAAATCCTCCCGAGGTGGCACTAAAAATCGATATATGTGCTGATAGCACTGAACTCTATAGAGATGGGAAGGCGCATTGGCCGGCAGACTGGTCTAATGACGGCGGCCATATTGGTACTCACAAGGGCAGTCGGCGGCAGGATAGGCGGGTGGGCACCCCGGCTGACATTTAACAATATATTGAGCGAACTACTAGCCGTTGAGCAATATGACTACCACCATAATGTTCCAAATTGAATGCAGAATGATTTTATGATTTATTTTATTTTATTGGAGTTTTTGCACGACAAAAATCGCCTAGAATTATTCTGCATTCAATTTGGAACATTGTGGTGGTGATCATTTTGCGCTACCACTAGTAATTCGCTCAATATATTGTAAAATGTCAGCCTGGGTGCCCACCCGCCTATCCTTTGACACAGGCCACCGACTGCTCATCTTAATACCAATATGGCCGCCGTCATTAGACAACTCGGCCAATGGGGTCGCAGCGGCATAGCCGATTTTAGGTGTGATAGCTAATTCAACGACTAACATTTGGACGCTAACCAAATCATTTTATATTCAAAACTTTAATAATTACGACGGACAGAGCAAAACTGCTATTTTTGGACGTGGTCGATTTTAGGTTCACTTGACCTGGAAGTTCACCCGTTGATCTGAAGCCAAAAATGATATATCATTAGATAGATTTCTTACATGACAGGCAGCATGCTGTTTTTTACGGCGTTGCTCTATCTTGCTTGGTTTGAGAGTTAACAGGGGGCCTGTCAGGCTCCCCCCGTACGGCGAAGGTGAGAAACGGTCCAAGTAGGACGAGGGTTAATTAATTGCATAAGGAAAAAAGTTAGGTGGACGAACAGACAGAGAGACATAATTTCTTCAAACGGAAATAATCACCTTTTCTCGCAAAAATTGAGTTATGACTTGAAATCGATAGACGATACAAAAATATATTGCAAATTCATCACATTTTGCATACAAATATTCCTACCGATTTTTTCTTCTTCTTCAAATTAAAGTTGATAATCGTTCCACATTTTAAATAACCGGTACTTGCAAGCTGCTTGCAAGTACTTTTGGATCTCATCAAACTGTGGGATTTTCCCGGACTGTTTCCTGACGCAGTGGAGTGGAACATATATTTTGAATCTTGCTTGTTGCGACAATATGACTGTCGATCCTATATATTTGACAGACATTGAATAAACAAGGAAACCAAATTAGCGGTTTAACTTGGCCCCCTATGGTGGCATAGTAGTACTGCTTTTGAAATTGTTTCATAAATTGTCCGCATTACAAGCTTTGTATAACTTTGTATCTGACTGTAAGCAACACTGGTTTTTATCATCATTGCAAAAATCATTAAAAAAATGACAAACAATTAAACATTGGCAATTAAATCGGAAAATCTGCTTGGCAGCCAATGACGGTCTTTTAAGTGTCGACGATTTGTTTCTGGGACATTGTCCAGGGTCGCACAAATTTGAAACACCGAGACCGTTGCCATATGGCGCTCTTCAAATAGTGATAGAAAAACACTGCTCATGAGTTTCGAAAGAAGTATATGCAGTTGCTTTTAATTTGTAAAACTTACACCATTGAATAAGGGAACAATTGTGATTAATTTATACATTTAAATTAAATCATTGTTATACCATAATGGAAGCCTAATAAATTACTGCTTACAAAAATAGAAGGTGTTTATTTCCCTTTGAATAGTAAGTTAGATTGGGGAAACACCAATGACCTTTTCAATAACAGATGTATAATGTATATCGTCAAACCACTTCGGCATGCAGTTTATAGACGAGCCCCACATGTCCGATGCTACTGCGTAAGTTTATTAATACAGCACGTGTGCTCTTTGTCCACTATGTTTACTTCGTGGGATGGATCCAGAGCATTTACATACAAACAGTTTAGACAATTTAATATGTACACATAATGCATGATGCTGACGAACCGTTAATTTTTAAATCCTCATAAAATTCGTTATTTTGTGGTCGTTGTGGTCGTCTTACACGTTGCTCAAGCAACGATGCAGTGCTGCCAAGGATCGCACCCATTTCCCAGCTCACTTAGCTGTGCAGCCATTCTTCCATACGGTCACGAGAAGCCGACATTGCCGACGCCAGTCTCTGTTGCGATCCTCCTCTCTCCGCAGGTGACTGCATGGCGAGATGTCTCGTCAGGGAGGATTGCCTCAGCTACAGCATCCTCCTCTCTCGCAGGTGACTGCATGGGCGAGAATGTTCGTCAGGGAGGATTGCCATAGATACAATGCATCCTCCTCTCTCCGCAAGCGTGACTGCAATGGCGAGATGTTGTAGGGGAGGATTGCCTCAGCTACAGCAATCTCCTCTCTCCGCAGGTGACTCTGGCGAGATGTCTCGTCAGGAGATTGCTCAGCTACAGCATCCTCCTCTTCCGCAGGTGACTGCATGCGAGATGTCTCGTCAGGGAAGCGATTGCACTCAGCTAAGCATCCTTCTCCGCAGGTGACTGCATGGTGAGATGTGGTCTCGTCAGGAGGATTGCCTCATCAGCTACACGAATCTCTCTCTTCCGCAAGTGAAATGCATGGCGAGAATGTCTCGTCAGGGAGGATTGCCTCAAGTACAGCATCTCCTCTCGTCGCAAGGTGACTGCATGCGAAGATGTCTCGCGGGGAATGCTCTAAGTACAGCTCCCTCTCTCGCAGGTGACTGCATGGGAGATGTTCCGTCAGGGGAGGATGCCTCAGCTACAGCATCCTCTTCAATCCGAGAGTGACTGCATGGCGAGATGCTCGTCAGGGAGGATTGCCTGGCTAAGTCACGACTCGGATCCAGCGCTCGTGTGCTCTTGTTTCAATCGATGCGAAAGGGAACGTGAAAGCAGACGACCGGGTGCTGGCCGCGCCCCGGGTTGCTACAGAAGGGATATGGTGAGGACAAGTTTAAGCTAAGTGAAGTTATGTCGCGAAACATTCTCTTGATTTCCCTTCTCATTCAACATTTTTCGTAAATTAACTTTAAGGGAGAATAAAAAAAGTTTTAGTAAAGGGTTAGCCGTTGTTATAGCGCGTGTTAGATCAAGCCGAGCGAGTGAACGGAAAAGTTAATGCATCCGTGTTACGAGCGTGCAGTTCCTTGAAAGTTCTATTGATAATGATAGTATAAGTAGCACCTTTTAAGTGGTCGCTCTGTTACTGCATAAACAATGGCGATACTGACTTAAGACCCCAGTACTATAGCCCGCTGACCTTTGCCGTATATTGACAGCGTACCTGGGGGACTGGTGCAGTACTAACCAGGAATGTAGCCCGCTGACCTTTGCCGTATATTGACAGCGTACCTGGGGGACTGGTGCAGTACTGACCAGTACTATAGCCCGCTGATCTTTACCGTACATTGACAGCGTACCTGGGGGACTGGTGCAGTACTGACCAGTACTATAGCCCGCTGAGCCCTCCGGAGTAGCCCTGTCAGAATCAACACCTTGCTCCATGGTCCGGTCAGGGAGAGTCTTCACAGAGCCAAGAGACCACGTTCGGTGGTGAGTCAATGGCGGCCGGAGCCAGTCAGCCACCTGTGCAGAACAACACCTGCTCCTGCGCTCCTCAGCATGATACTGACGGACTGAGTTCCTACAGAGCAGGACACCTGTGGTGTGACGTTATTACGGTGGCCAACTCCAGGACGATGGGCTGGCTAGGGTATGGAAATCACACGTAGCGCCGCAAGGTGCAAGACATAAATAGAACCATACACAAAGGTCTGCACGTAACCGAACGCCAGGTACTGTTTTCCACACGCATTGTCATGCTTGTTCGTGCCTCAGGAATTGGTAAGGGAACGTCCACGAAAATTTGGTGGAGCCAAATGCTGAAAATCTTGATCTTCGTCTAGAAGAGAACCCTTACCGCCACAACCTGCTAACCCACCTAGCGTTGGAGTATTCTCATTGCAATATTTCTTCGCACTTGGCAAACCTTTTGACATCAGCAATTTTCCTTGTCAAGCAAAATGAAAAATAGCACAGCAATTTGGTGAAAAGGGAGGAGGCAATGCCCCCACCCACTGCCTCCTGTTCCGAACACCTATGCTTGTTTCCTGTTTGTATTACCTCAAATGTATTTCCTCGAATACATTAATTGTAATAAAATGACAGTGAATAGTTGCTATCATTTGACCAGTTCGGTTGACAGGTACCGAACCTTCTGAACAGCAGCCCACCACCAAGATCAGGACGACCACAGACTCCAGAACTCAACTTGGCTCAGAGTCCAGTACTCCTGAGTCCAGCACTTCAGAGTCCAGTACTACAGAATCCAGCACTACAAAGTCCAGCACTCCAGAGTCCAGCACTCCAGAGTCAAGCACTCCAGAGTCAAGCACTCCAGAGTCAAGCACTCCAGAGTCAAGCACTCCAGAGTCAAGCACTCCAGAGTCCAGCACGCAACTCGGAGAGTCCAGCACTCGTAAGTCTAGCAGAAGTACCGAATCCAGTATCAGTACAGAGCCCAGCACAAGCAGCCAAGAGTTCAGCACCAGTGTAAAGTCCAGCACCAATATAAAGTCCACCACCAGTGTTAAGTCCAGCACCAATATAAAGTCCAGCACCAGAGTAAAGTCCAGCACCAGTGTAAAGTCCAGCACCAGTGTAAAGTATAGCACCAGTGCAAAGTCCAGCACCAGTACAGAGTCCAGCATGAGTACCGAGTCCAGCATGAGTACCGAGTCCAGCATGAGTACCGAGTCCAGCATGTGTACCGAGTCCAGCATGAGTACCGAGTCCAGCATGAGTACCGAGTCCAGCATCAGTACAGAGTCCAGAACCGGCCTCATTACGGCACTTTCAGACGAACGGTTATAACTATCGACCTATACGCAAGTACCTAAGAAACAGGTAATCCAGCAATGAAAGGTTACCGAGGTTCCAGCCTATTGAGTACAGGGTCAGCATGAAGTACCGAGTCCAGCATGAGTACCGAGTCCAGCATGAGTACCGAGTCCAGCATGAGTACCGAGTCCAGCACCAGTACCGAGTCCAGCACCCAGACGAGGACCACTGCAGCTGGCACTCGAACGCCGACGGCTGCCACGACGGAAACCCCGACTGGGCCAGGTGAGTGTCACTGTTTCACTTTGGTGCGCCGTGTGCCGTACCGAAAATGTGTGACGAACTTGTGTGGAGGTCAAGCTTGTGCTACAGCCACTGAGGCGCATACATTTGGTGGCAGAGCAGGTCAAGTGAAACGGTTGGACGTGCATCATATATCATGTTACTCTTAGTACCTGCCAACCAATCCTGGTGCAGAAATAACGCAGCACTGAACACCGGACTGCTAAGGGGCTGGGACCGCGACCCGGGTTTGCTAAACAGACCTGGCAATTGCCACGCAATGCATGTCCGTCAAGTTGGTGACGCATTATTTATCAACCGATTCGATAAAAAAATAACACGATAGTTTATCTCGCCGTGTCGACAAACCACAACTACGAGGAATTTGGTTTCAAGGTCATAGGTCAAGGTCAAAGTAACTTAAGATCACTTTGAAAAACGGTGTACCCTCTAAAATCTTGTTGTATCAACCGATTCGAGAAACACACAAACACCATAGTGTGCTCCACCATGCACACAAATTGCAACATCGAGGAGTTTTGTTTTAAGGTCATAGGTCAAGGTCAAGGTAACTTAAGGTCATTTTTAAAAACACTATACCCTCAGTAATCTGTATTTATCAACCGATTACAGATAAGCCAACACTTAAGTGTGTCTCGCCGTGCCGATAAACCACAACTCCGAGGAATTTGGCTTCAACATCATAGGTCAATGTCAAGGTCCCTTACGGTCACTTTTAAAAATGGTGTACCCTCTAAAATGTCTATTTATAAACCGATTCAAGAAAAACCAAGACCATAGTGTGTCTCGCCGTGCCGAAAAACCTCAACTCCGAGGAATTTGGTTTCAATGTCATAGGTCAAGGTCAGGGTCACTTAAATAATTTTGAAAAACGATTTACCCTCTAAAATCTGTATTTATCAACCATTTGGAGAACAAAAACAACAACATAGTGTGTCTCGTCGAGCCGGAATGGCTTGTCAGCACGGCGATCGAGACACACTATGGTGTTGGCTTTTCTCGAATTGGTTGATGCATGAATATTTTAGAGGGTACACCGTTTTTCAAAGTGACTTTAAGTGACCTTGACCTATGACCTTGAAACTAAATTTCTCAGAAATACATTTTTTTGGCACGGCGAGACACACTATGTTTTTTTTTCTCGAATCAGCTGATCAATAAATATTTTAGCGGGTACAACGTTTGTCAACTTTGATTGAACTTTGAATTGACCTCTAGAAGTCAAATCAGGTCAGCCATCGAAAAACCAGCAGCATATTCTTGAATATCTCGGCAGCATCGGCCTGCATACTAATTTTGAGTCAAATCGGAGCTCGTTGGTGAATTCGTATTCGAGTACGTCGCTAACTTGACGGACCACTGCATCGGTTAACTTTAACTTGACCACTGCTTTAACTTTAACTTGACGAAAGGGAGTCCCAGTAATGAATCTAGTTATTCTATTTTGCGTTTTTTTCGAGTCGGTATACATCATGCATGGTTATATGCTCGTCGTATACAACGTCGCAGTAATACAAAATAAGCGATATGTAAGTTAAATATATTTGAGTGAGAACTTGCCTGGGAATGTATTTCGAAACAGGATAAAGTGGACTTACCACTCTGTTCACTTCTTTATTGTTTCATTCATATGTGTGTGCAATTTTAGATCTCATGAGAAGGTTAGCCCAAGGTGCTTATATGCTGTAACGACGGGTATGGGCTGGCTGTATATGCGACCAGACCTTGACCATATATGGTGTCAGGTTGTAAAAATGGTTGCTACTAGCCAATTCTACCGGCAAACCAACCCATTAAAGATGCGTCGCTTGACTTTCGTAGACCAATATTGACCTTATGTGACCTAATATTGACCTGGATCTTTGCTTACAATTTCTTTTTTGCCTATACGGAGATGCATTATACCTTTGAAAGCATTGAAGGGAGTGTGCCTACTCTTTTGAATCGTCAAATATATTTTTATTAAGGTAAGAAGCTATTGGTTTAATCATTGGTTACGGTTAAATTCACGTCTGGAGCCCCTTTAGTTGAATTTTTACTTATATTCTGTTTTTCATTTGTTTGTTCAAAACTCATAGCGATCGCCACTATAAACAGAGTAACGAAGATGTTACCTACAATGGCGCACCAAAGACAATAAACACCCATACGAACAATGCATGGGGTTGTTTATAGTTATCGAGGCTCTGTTCGGCAGCTGCTATCGGTGTTCACGAGTTGTTTTCTATTGGCCAGGGCTAACATTTAACAATTTATGCTAGCGTTGTAATTTAATAGCAATGCTTCTAGTAGCGAAAGCTCTCTGGCGAATATTGATAATTTTATTCCGCCGGAATGATCTTGGCGAATTTGGAATATCTGAGCACCTATAGTGAATCATAGGGAAATGAAGTACATGGCTAAATTCAGAAAAATCTGTTCTACAGACTAGTATGAACAACTTCACATGACCAATGTGAGTAGGCACACTCCCTTTAAATACAATTATTGTATCAATCTAAGGCATTGGACGGAAAGCATGGCCCAAAAACTCAAAGACCTCAATTTTGATCTTTGGCCTGTGACCTGACGTGACTCTTTTTGAAAATGTTAAGTATCTTTTATAATAATCTCAGTAAAAGCTTTCGATTACCATATGCCGAGCAATGTATAAGGCATTAGCGCGTGGAGTGTGGTATTTTCCGCATTATGCACTGGCATACACGCACTGGCGACATACTTGTATTCTTAAAAGACGGACTAACTAAACTCTGCTGTGTATGTAGATATATGCTGATCTCGCGTTTTTCAAATTACTGCATCGCTGTCGCTGTGCAGTAATTTCAAAAAACGCCTCGATCACAAACATCTACATACCAGCATCGTTCAGTAATGCTTATTACCACCTTGCGCGTCTCGCTGCGGTTATTAGTTCGGAAGCTAACGAAGAAGGGGGCGAAAAACGCCCTGGTTTGGCTGGGACCATGATCGGCTGAGCCAATGATGGGCTACCGGTTAAGATTCATGCATTTTTCAGTGCCTACCAATGTGTATACACCTACCTACCAACGATATCATTTTTCAGCACATAAACCAAATTATGCAACCATCGTGCAGAAAAGACCTAACAAGCAGCAGGAACAAAAACCGTACTGGATGGACTGTACGGAGAAGTCGACTGAAAATAATGTACTGGTAGGAATTACAGACTACGTTGATGCTAATGTGAGTACTCCGAAACATTTATATCATGTCATTTTTACCTAACCAAGTCATCGAGTTATCAAGCATGTTTTTTGCTTTACTGCATTAAGTAGCAAATTTCCGTTGAAATTGATGAATTCAGAGCAAGTTTGGTTATGTAAGACCTCTGCTTTATGCACGTCAGTCGGGTATGCATAAGCTATCAACTTTGGCCTGGTGCTTTAAAGTGCTTGCAATAATACATCAGCTTGTTTTATTGAAACCGCATTGCTTCACTTTTATGTCAGTGTATTTCTGTGTTTGGTGCCAATTCAATCTTATGTGACAAAACTAACTGCAATTCTGTTATTAGTTAAAACATGCGTGCATCTCCACATGTCATAATTGCTCCGTTATAATTCGTTGTATGTTCTTCATTTCTCTCTTACTCCACCGCTTTGTCAGCATTTATAGCAAGCTAAACATATTCAGGCGCGGATCCAGGGGGCGCTTGGGCGCGCGCCCCCCTGAGCCGGGACTTTCCTATGGCGCGCCCGTAGGGCGCGCCGGAGAGCGCAACTTTTTGTATTGCGCCCCCCCCCCCCCCGACCGAAATCCTGGATCCGCGCCTGATATTCGTATTCACCATGCCGTCGTCGCATACCGTATTCGGCAGAGTATATATGCATTCGGCACGTCATACCGCGGAGGGTAGATGGGCCATGAGCGGAACATGAGCGGCTGTTTCAGGACTTGGATGCAGTGCGATGTGCCGGCTTCACCGGCCGCCCGCCTGGTCTGACCGTCGGCCAAGTCAGCCGAGTTGCCATGACTCAGGTGAGCCACTGACGATGATTGCCTGCTGCATCCGGCGTCAGACATCCTGCTTTGGGTCTGTGTAGACATTAGGCGTTTAGTTTTTCTAACTTTCTATTTAGTTTTATCTGATTGCATTTCGCTTCATATTGCTTTGCTGCAAGGCAGCCTTAAATTTGCCTTTGTATTTAAACTTTGAATATGCATAATATGCACAATGTACATGTGCTGCAGCATGTAATTAAATCACAACCAATGTGGCGTTTCACCTCGACCTAACCTTGCGTTGCATCGCGAGCAAGTCTCTGAGTTGCTGATAATTAATAACACATTGTCTGGAAGATGAATGACAGCCCTTCCCTGGCGCGTTGCAGCGGCCCCTGGCTTGTGCAGAGGGCTCCGTTCTGGTAGGTTTTGAGGACAACGATTACCGTTTTCGAAGTCCGGAGATCATGCTGTGTGCGGTTGTGCTGACACCATACGCAGTGGATGGGAAAGACTGTGCCGATGTCACCATCAAAGACCCTCAGAAGGACATGGTTCTCAGCAAGGAGAGCGTGTCCACCATTTCCAAGTAAGTCGTGTGCTTTGTACGTGAAAATATGAGGCACTTGTATGATGGCTGTGGATATATAGTAGGTAGGCATGGGTGGTTGGCGGTTGCTGAACATCTGCATTGTCAAGGCAGATTATAACTTTAATCAGCATAATCTCATTCTCACATCATAATGCATAGGTACTTGCAAAGGGCATAACCACCAAGCAGATCGGGTTTAAGCCAATGGAAAATCACCGGAACGCAGCTCAGAACAAATCGTTTAGACCATGCCGAAAACACTGCTGTTGCGCGAATCAATGTCCCTGCCAGGATCACAGTCAACAGTGTCTGAGCGCCAGTCAGCAGTGTCTGAGCGCCAGTCAGCAGTGTCTGAGCGCCAGTCAAGTGTCTGAACGCCAGTCAGCAGTGTCTGAGCGCCAGTCAGCAGTGTCTGAGCGCCAGTCAGCAGTGTCTGGGCGCCAGTCAGCAGTGTCTGAGCGCCAGTCAGCAGTGTCTGAGCGCCAGTCAGCAGTGTCTGAGCGCCAGTCAGCAGTGTCTGAGCGCCCAGGGGCGGATCCAAGGGGGGCCAATCCGGCCATGCCCCCCCCAAGCGAAAAAGGGTGGGGCCAACATAT
>VOPJ01009946.1:0-13426 GCA_014673585.1 Semibalanus balanoides
CCGCTGACCACTGACTGGCCGATCAGCCGGGCCGATCTGCGCTGGAAATCCCGGCGGAGCACCGGCCCCCGAACGGGGTGCGGAGCGCGGACGGGCGGTGGACCGGCGCGGCGTGGACCGGCGGGTGGCGGGAGGCCGGCGGTGCGGTGGTGAGGCGGGGAGGCGCCGGACGCTACCTGCGGCTTCATTCGCCAACCGACCGTGCCGCGATCATGACGTGCCGCCTGCCGCTGCTGCTGCTGCTCCTCGGAGCCCTGCTGGCCGCCACCACGGTCACCAGCGCCTCCCCCATGCCTCAGTCCTCCGGAGACGCGGGCAGGACTCCGGCGAAGGCCGTCCAGAAGTCGAAGCCGACGGCCGTGCGCGGAACGAGTGCGGAGAAGAAGAGCGCCACGTCGAGCCGCGGGGATTCGGCTAAGGTCGAGTCGGTCGCAGAGCGGCCCGTCGTGAAGCCCGCCGCAGGAACCACCACGAAGAGGCCTGCTGGGGAGACGACGACGAAGTCCGGTAGCCAGCCGACGAAGAGACAACCGGCGGCGGCGGAAAAAAGCCGACCGGTAGCGGCGACATCGGCCACTGAGGCGACGGCGAAAGCTACAAAGACCAAGACGCCGGCCACTGAGGCTACGACGAAAGCTACAAAGACCAAGACGCCGGCCTCCTCGGCGCCGATGAAGGCTACCAAGACTAAGGCGCCGGCTACTGAGCCGCCAACGGTCACGGAGAGGATAAACAGCAGAGGGCAGCCGACCACGAGCCGGCCTGGATTTACCGGTGAGTCACGAGCGTGGGACGAGCGGCCCGTTATCGGCGGCGTTATAGGTGATCAGGCTTCTGCACGATCGGTGGACATCACCACCAATGACGGCACGCTTCGTGTTACAATCACGACACGGTGTGATGCGTCAATGTCATGGTCTTCCGTCGCCTCTCAAATTTCAGCAGCAGAGATGACAGCATGCACATTTCGGACTTATGCGTACTTGTAGGCTGTGCCAGGGTGCCTGTACCTACTTGTACCGGTGACACCGGTACGGACCGGTGCAAAAATACCGGTCCAGTGCTTTCACATCGAAGGTATTTTTAACATCCGATTATAGCATTGGACATGATCGGCGTCTGGCAAGTGGAATACGATGCCGACGCGATGTCCGGTTTGGGCAGTCGGCCGTTTCCCGGGTTATTGTACTCGGTAGCGTGACAAAGTGACATCAGCCCGTCGGTCTGCACCAGCTGAAGGCCATCTGCACTCGGCCGCGATAGCTTTATTCCTGGTGTACTGAAAGACATTGACGTGGTTGTTCATGGCGAACCTTTCTAATCGGGCTCCTTTTTGTCACTAGCCAATTAACACACAGCACTCCGCTAAGTGTAGCGTTTGCTAGTCCTTGATTTGAATTGCACGTACGCCTATAAATGCAAATTAGAGTTGAATTTATTGGAAGCTCAATTTATCGAATGTGTACTCGTAGCAGTGCAGCATGACAGGCTAAGTTGAAAAGCAAAGGTTTAGTTCCTGCTAAATCGAACTCATACGTGTAACTCAACGGCAACTGTGCTTACACAATGCACGGCAGGGCTTCGCACTGGGACAAATCCACTTAAATTGTCACCTATCGTACTTGCATCAACCGCTCGCCACTTTCGACTTGAGCAGCAGCTTACGACTGCTCGCACGACAGAGGTTCAGCTATATTGTCGGTCCCCCGTCCAGCGAAACTGTCGCGACTGCACGCTCCTCAGCGGTGACTCCAGGTGGAATGTGTGCCTTCACTGCCGATACAGGAGCTATAGGTGCCAATTTCTCGGACGCAGCAAATCAAGAGATTTGTCCAAGACGTAGGGCGTGTTCTGACCAGGGGCGTCGCTACCGAGGGGTCCGGGTGCCCCGGACCCCCCATACACTTTTGAGCGGGCGCCGAGGGCGATGATTCAGAGCATGGCCCGGTCATTTGGACCCGAGTCGCCCATGCAAAGCTGGCGCCTCTCCGATCAGTGACGGCGCCCCTCCGACCAGAGTAAGGACGCTCCCCGGCCAGTGAAGGCGCCCTCCGGCTAGTGACCACGCCCCTCTGGCGAGTGACGGTGCCCCTCCGGCAAGTGACGGCGCCCCTCTGTGACTGCCCATCTCCGGACCGTGACGGCACCCCTCCGGCTAGCGACAGCGTCACTCCGGCTAATGACGGCACCCCTCCGGCTAGTGATGGCGCCCCACAAAATGTTATAGGCACGACGAGCACGTGCGGAAGAGAGGCGCCCCACCAAACTTAAGCCAATATTGGTGGCGCCCTTGTCGATTGGGTGGCGCCTCTCAAGGCTTGGTTCTTTGTTAATTTCTGCCTACGTCACTGCTCCAAGCTCATGTGCGCCCCTCTTCCAAAATGTGACGCCGCCTTGATTACAGTTGCCATGGCGGCAAGATGTCTTCCGAGGGCGACATGATATCTTCTAAGGGTGGCATAATACGCTCTAAGGGCGGAAGAATTCCTTCCGAGGGCGGCAAAGTATCTTATGCTGGCGGCAAGACGTCTTCTGATGACGGCAAAATGTTTTCCGAGGGCGGCAACATGTCTTCCGAGGAGGGAGACATGACGCTTTCCAAGGGCAGTATAATGCGCTCTGAGTGTGGTCAAATTATTTTGAGGGCGGCAAGATGTCTTCCGAGGGCGGCATGTTAACTTCAAAGGGCACCAAGGGCGGCAAGACGTCTTCTGAGGGCGACATAATTCGCTCTGAGGGTGACAAAATGCTTTCCGAGAGCGGCAAGATGTCTTCCGAGGGCGGCATGATGCCCTCCCATCACGGGTTGCGTTCCCTATTAAAATTGTGGTGCCACTGCCCCACCAACTTCCCGCTTTGCCCCACATATTTTTGTCAAATTTGAACCGTCCCTGGCGTAAAAATGACAATTTTCCCTTCAGATATACAAAACAACCAGGCAGTGCCCCACCAACATATTTTTCGTTAAAGCTCCAACCATACTTCCGAGGGCGACGAGATGCCTTCCGAGAGCGGCATAGGCATAATGCGTTGTGATCAAGGCTATAGAACAACGTTGTGACTGTGCAGTCGGCGCCCCTGCATGCCTCGCGGGAGGGGGGGGGGGGTGTCGCCCCTCGAGTCGTGAGTGTCGGTGGCATCCCTTAATGGATCGGAAATGAGGCCCCTTTTGGACTGGAGATGACAACCCCAACAGCCGTGTCCTTCCCGTCCCGCAATGTGTTTTCTGGTTGTGCGCATGGACTGGACCCCTTCGAATATTCACCACTGTACCTGCTATGATGCAACAAAGCGATGGGTACCATTTTATGTCTGTACAATTTATTGTTTGCAAGTGTTTTTGCTGATATTTTATTTCCTTCCCTGATAAATTTTCCTTTATTTATTGTATTATTTGTGAGATATGTTTACGGCAACGTAGTTCCTTTAGCAGAAAACTGACATAAACCTCTATTTTTTGTTATGCGTCGTGTAATTTTGAGTTCAGACATCACAGGCAAGTCATGAATACGTCCAATGTTAATTTGAAATGTGCAGTTCTTGCCTAAGCGTGCAGCTGTGCGGGTGTATGTTTTCTAGTTGTCAAAACTGTATTTTTTCGATTGGAGACCAATACCAAATTGAATTGCCCGCTGCGTAACGTTGATATTCATACCTATTCGATATTTTGTCTTGTATTCGTCGATATATATATATATATATATATATATATATATATATATATATATATATATATATATATATATATATATGGTTTCGTCGATATAATATTGATGGTTTTGTCGATATCTATATTTATGGTGCACCACCTCACCTCTTTTTATGTGAAAGAGGGACGGAAAATTAGGGAAGTGAAATCAGGGGCGGATCCAGGGGGCAAGTGGCCCCCGGCCCCCCCGAAAGGCCTTGTGAACAATGTTTGTCCCCATCCACAAAAAAACGGTCGTCGGAACTTAAATGCATGCCTACGGCTACAGTTGCAGATGAACTGAGCAGATGAACGCGCTCCCCCTTTCAACAATTTTATCGCTCTGATGGTCTGACGACCTGCTACCCCTTGCTTAACGTTGTTAAATGCGTCACTAGATTCCCCCCAAACAAAAAAAAACGGACATTTGCCCGTTTTTTTTGCTGCTGGGTTTGCAGGATTTTGCCCCGGAGTGAAATCCAGCAAGTTCATGGGTTTGCGCCCCTCTGGATCGCGGCGCTCCCCTCTGGGTTCGGCGCCCCCTGACAGCGGACCCCCTCTCCCACTTTTGAGAAGGTAGCGACGCCCCTGGTTCTGACCCATCGATTCCCGCGGGGATTCCGGGGAATCAGTAGAAAATTGCTTTCTACCGATTCCCGAAACAACGAGGTAAAAGGAATATCAATGTATAAGTACATTGCCGAACTGCGGTAGAGTAAAATGCTCGCCGGGGATTCCAGGGATTCCCGCAGGGAATGTGACGGTCAGAACACAGCCATAGAACGTGATCGTGCGCTTGGGACATGTCACTGGACCGAAGGACCTGTTTTGAGGCGGATTATATTCGTGTCCCACCAGCTGCGAGCACTGGCTACTGGCTACCGTGACGTTGAACTAGGTGACTGTGCAGCGCTGATAGACTGAAGAAGCCCATGGGTTCTTAAGAAGTGCTGTCCTATTTAGGAACGACGAGTTGCCATGCGTTCTCGAAGAAGTCTTGAAGAAGTTAATAGGTTCTCGAAGACTTCTTCAAGAGCGCTATGGTTTCTCGAGAACTTCTGCTAGAACGCTATGGCCTGTTGTTTTCTGTAATCAAATATGACAACACTTTTTATGCATTAAGAAGTCCATAGGTTCTCGAATGTCTTTCAGTGTTCAAAAAGTGCACAGTGATGGTCATCTTGGTTGTGAGCCAGTTGACAAAATATCTGCCAACATGGTCAGGCTTGATCAATAAAAAAGGACGTGCCTCGCAACTGCGCCGCCGTGTAATCACAAAGATATATGGGAAGGTACGCTCCTCTTCTAACCCTTATTCCGGGCTCTCGTAACGTAACTTATATTTCCTTTAACAATAGCCAGCACATATAATTCCCCAGCATCACGTTTTAACAGAGCTACAATATAAGCGCTGTAAAATCATTGGCGCTCTCCGGGTGGCAGGCCGATACAATCAAACTAAAATGTCTTCATTTTCATTACAAAATTGCGTTTTCCTGCAACTTACCATTGCTTCCCGAAAAAGGCGTTCACGATTAAATTTTGAACGGACTGACACATTTTTGACAGCAGCGCAAATACAAAAACTATCGTTTATTTCATTTTTCATAATAATATAAAAACGGTTTGCAATTTCCACACACCACTAGATAATATGTAGCGATTGAGCGCGTCAAAAATTCAGCGCAGTTTCCACGCTTAAAAAACAATGTAACAATCCGATAAACAAGCTATGTTGGAGAAAACCTTTATCAATGGTAAGGAGCGGAAAATCCTTCAAAATAAACCTTTCCCTTCGGTCAAAACCTTTCCTTTATATGGCCTATTTATAGCTTAGTCAGGGCATAATAAGACATATTTTCTTCTGACATTAACAAATTTCGCAAACAGAATGCTTGAGCAAAAAATATCATCATTTTCCATAGTTGCACAACGCTGCAATTAATTGTCTTTTACGTAGTGGTGGCGGACTCGTCAAGCTCATTGGCTGGAAGAAAACTGAACTTTGAACGATGATATATTGGGCGACTGGGCGCGAATAAAAAACAAAACAAAAACGGACTTCATGGTGCTTATCAAATCCGATTGTTATTTAACATATCAAATTTTACTTTGAGCAGACAGTGTCCCTTTAACAGTATTTAGCTGTATAATGCCGTATCTATAGCCGGTTCCTGATTCAGACGTGAGCGATTTATGTCGGTTCGCCACTCCTAACGTTCTGTGGCTTCTCTACAGAAATCGTGTCGTGTTTCCCGATCTTCTTTTCCTGTATTATGTCTGCAGTGATTTCCAGGCTCGGACGAGAGCCGGTTGTCATAAAATACACCGTTAATGTTATCAACCCCTGAATTACCCACCACTCCAAAGTTCCATAACAACATGTACTTAATTAATCCTTTATACTGAGAGATGTAACAGGATGACGTATTTCGGTTTCCTGCATTATAATTTCGAATTGCCACCGGCTAGTGTGAAACCGGATATGTCATGGATTTTACTACTTACTCCGCACTAGACATGTGCTTGGATCCGGGATCCAGGTGAGATCCGGATATCTGTGCCCTGTGTCTCGGGATCCATAGGGGGCACCAGCTCCCTAAACGCAATACAGCTGAGATATCCACAAAGATCCCAGATATTAGTATGTTTTATGCCAAGGGATCCAAGGGGATCCCAGATCTTCATGCATTTTACTGAACGGGATCCACTGTGATTCCAGATCCCACTTCGAAATTCAGGCACAAGACTGCTCTGAACGTAAGTCATTTTTAATTTGTTGTTGGGTCAAAAACCCACAATTTTGCGAATAAGACAGCCATTTTGAAGAGGTTGATATTTTTCTTCGATTTTTCATGCATCGTTTTTCCACCTAAAATGGTGACATGACTTCATTAAAAGATTTTTCCCAAAGTACTATATGATTTCATTGACATAGAATTGATGCAGCATCAGGTAAAGCTTAGCGCCGACAGCTTAGTTTTCAAGATATGGAGAAAATCAGGGAGGGAGGAGATCCCCACAGCGAGGAGCGAGTTAACCGACATTTTACCGTTTGTGTGGTGGAATTCTATCCAGCTATATGTTTATGGTGTCGTCTCGGTTTCAAAATTACTATATAGGAACAAATATAAGTGCACGTGTTTACTTACGCCCTCGCCAGTGCAGCGATTGGATGCCACCCCATCGGTTCTTCAGGAATAATTCGCGTATAATAATTCGCGTATAATTCGCATCAACCTATTGTGATGACATTTTCAGCACTCTTACTTTTTATCTATTTAACACATTATACCTACTCTGAAAATTTGCAACTTCTACCTCCTATGACCCGTGACCATTTCGAAAACGTGATACTGGGGAGTTACCCTGTTCCTCAAGGTTATATGCGCAAATGGCGTCCCGTATAGTATCGATCCTTGTAACTTGTGCAGTTTCCGAGTGTTTGTTGTTCATTCAGACGTATATGCACAGGTGTTTCCAGATGACATTTGTGGTTTCCAGTTTCCACTGAGATTGTGACCTCGATTGAACTTTTCAGAGGTCAACCGAGGTCACTGACCACCCATGACTTTTTGGGTTTTGGCAGTTTCTAGGACATTTTGTGACGCTGATTTCAAATATGGGTTTTGCAGAATTATATGTTCCACTGGGGTCATGCACTTCCACAGGTCAACCAAGGTCGCTGACCTCACATGACCTGACATTACCTTTCCGGAATTTGACTGTTTCTAAAGACATTTCGTGACGCTGATTTTAAAATTAGAACCCATTAACCCTCGCCCGTGTAGGGCGAAGGTTAATGCGTAACTGTGTAGGGGGGGGCACGACCCCCTTGGTGTTTGGCCCCTAATTGAGCTAGAGCTTCGATTAAAAAACGAGCGTGTTGCTTGTGAAGAGAGGAAGCCATTGAAATCTGATTTTAGGGTCCTGGGTCATTCGGTGACCTCTGAGGTCATGTCAAAGCCAAAATGTTATCACATTTAAAATGTGTGAAAATGAGAACTTATCGAGCTAAAATCGAAAAGAACATCTCAATGCTAAATAGACGCAAAATGTAAAATTAGCATCACCAAATTTACCTATAAACTTCCAAATTAAAAAAGGTCATGTCAGGTCATCTGAGGTCAGTGACCTCGGTTGACCTTTGGCAGCGCATGACTCCAGTGGAACATATAATCATGTATATTGGATCTTAGAATTGAAATCAGTGTCACAAACTGCACTAGAAACGGGCAAAAGACGAAAAAAGACATCTGCGGTCATCAGAGGTCGGTGGCCCCGTGGATCTCTGAAAAGGTCAACCGAGATCGCAATCTCTGCAGAGGCCACAACTGTCACCTAGAAACACCTTTGCATATGCTCCTGAACAACAAACACTCGGTAACTGCACACGTTTCAAGGATCGTTACTACGGGACGCCAATTTCGCAAAACACGACATTGAGAAACAGGTCAAAGGTCACGGGTCATACTGGTTAGACATTCAAAATTCTCAGAGCATGTGTCAAATTTATGCAAATTAGGGTACTGAAAATTTCATCGCAATCAGTTGATATTTACGCAAGTTATTCTGGATAAACCGAGGGTGGTGGCAACCCCCCCCCCCCCTACACTGGCGAGGGTTAAGCATAACTAGATGATCATTCACAATTTTAGCTCGATTAGTGTTCAATTCGTACACATTTACGATTTGATGACATCTGGGCCATTGACATGACCTCAAGGGTCACCTAGTGACCCAGGAGCTTAAAATTGGACGTCAATGGCTTCATCTCGTCACAAGCAACACGCTCTTTTTTAATCAAAGCTCTGTTTCTAGCTCAATTAGGGGCAAAACGCCAGTGAGGTCACCCCCTGCACGGTCACGCAGTGATTGGACACTGCACGGGCGAGGATTACCTGTGCTCCTCTGGGGGAGAAGGGGGGGGGTAAATGTTACCTCTCCCGGATTCTCTCAATAACTTGAAAACTATGAAAGATAGCAACTTCGAACTTGCAGTACCTTATGCTGCATCAACTTACTAGATTGCACTGAAATTATTAGGTAGTTCATTAGGTACTTTGGGGAGATATAACGTTTGAATGACGTCATGTCATGCAATTATTTGATGAAAGCGATAATTTTGGAAATGAAAAAAATCGGGCGTTTTAAAGAACATAATTGTAAAGAGAAAACGTTGCAACCAATAACGGCAGTGGCTTCCCTTTAAAATATTTATCTCGAATTTTCGACGTTTTGGGTTATGATCCTTAAAAATAAAATAAAATAAATTTTGTTAGAACATTTTTCGCAAAATCAATGTTTTTGAAAGTTATTGAACAAAACGGAATACTAGTGAGAGAACCAATTATGGAAGATACTCATATCAAATTTAAATGAATATCTTTGTTTTTATGGCTCCCTAAGCTTAACCCTCGCCCGGGTAGTGCAAATTCACTGCGTGTCCGGGTAGGGGTGAGACCCCCTTGGCGTTTTGCCCCTAATTGAGCTAGAGCTTTGATTCAGAAACGAGCGTGTTGCTTCTTACGAGAGGAAGCCATTTACATATGATTTTAATGTCCTGGATCAATAGGTGACCTCTGAGGTCATGTCAAAGACCAAAATGTCACAAATCGTAAATGTGTGAAAATTGAATACTGATCGAGCCAAAATGGTAAAGGAACATCTAAGTATGCTTAATACATGCCAAATTTGAAATCAACGTAAAAAGATGACATAAAAACTGCCAAATTAAAAAGGTCATTTCAGGTTATCTGAGGTCAGTGACCTCGGTTGACCTTTGGAAGCGCATGTCTCCAGTACAACATATCATTATGTCAAATGGCGCCAATATTTGAAATCAGCGTCAAAAACTGTCCTAAAAGCGTCTAGAAGCCAAACAATTCATCGGAGATCATCAGAGGTCATTGACGTCAGTTGACCTCAGAAAAGGTCAGTCGAGGTTACAATCTCAGCAGAAGACACACCTGTTACCTGGAAACACCTTTGCATTTGCTCCTGTACGTCAAACACTCGGAAGCTGCTCAGTGCACAATGCACATGTAACATTGGTCGATACTACGGGACTGCCATGACATTGAGAAACAGGTCCTAGGTCACGGGTCATGGAAATTGAAAGTTCGAAATTTTCAGAGTATGTGTCAAATTGTTTAAAAGTAGCTTACTGAAAGTTGCATTGCAATCGGTTACAAACTACGTGAGGTATTTGGGAAAACCCGAGCGGGTGGCATCCATCCCCCTATCCGGGCGAGGAAAGTAGGTACCTCACTCATTACGTCATTTTGTTAAGTTTTGTTTGTTAGCTTTAAGGGGCCAGATAGAGACAAGTAAATGTCACCAATTTATTTCTGAGACCAGACTGGTCTACAAATGTGCTTTGTAATGTTAACAATCAATTTTAAATGTTTGACCTTTGTGACCTGGGCCCGTACTGGCATCTTGGATCCGCAGCCACTCTTGGTCGCCGAGTGATGTTCAGACTAGATGAAAGGTTGCTTGCCTCCTGTCTCCAATAGCGCTGTATCTCTCACATGACCTCTGTCGCTACTCGGTGCTACATCATGTCCCACATGTCATACCTGCTCCGTGCCAAAACAGTGTGTTCGCGCCATGCCTTGTCCATGCGTTAGGCACCCTCTGTCTCCTTCACTTCCAGTCATGTCTGGGTCCACCTTGTGCTGGTCTACCTAACATTTGACCTTGCTGAGTATTATGACTTTCCTAATTGCTTTGTCCATCTTATGGCAGCACTTGTCCACTTTTGTTCATACACATTCTTAGCACGAAGGTCTCTGTGCTATCGGCGATTGCACAGTCTCTGCCAATCTCTACAGAGCGGCGTGTGACTCGTGAGAGGTCCCACTGTCCCGTCCTCAATCAACCATCGCAGATACCTGTCAATTCTGTCTCGCATCCGCTCTCTGTCTGAACTGTCCGTTCGCCCACTTGCCTCTGTCCCAGGCCTGCCTCTGTCCCACTGCCTCTCTATCGTTCAGCATGGCGCTGCCTCATAGTCTCCCAGCTTGTTCTGTCCAACTTATTGCCTATATGAATCCAACTCGGTTGTCGCGCTTTATGACTCGTCTTCCTTGAGAGAATTTCCGATCACCCTCTTGTACGTCTCGCTGCGGGTCATTTGTTCGGAAGATCACGAGAGGGAGGGAGGGGTACTAAGGGGCGGTTTCGGCTGTATGGAGATCCGAGTTGGCGTTCACACTCGGCCTCTGTCGCCACAACTGGGGGTGCGGCCTGTCGTTTGTGCCACAACCTGACCCTCCTCTCCCCCTCAGAGTCCTGCCTTCTTTTATGCTATAGAAAAACGGCGGCGCGTAGGCGCCGCCAAATTTGGATTAGGGACAATGCCTCTTCCCGGATGATGTGCACAACATGCTAAACAAGTCTTAGGGACTAAATATATGTTTTAATTCTTACTCTTATCGCTCCACGAAAGCACACAAATACAAAAAGTCTATACCACTTACTTAGTTTTCCATTTTGTTTCCCATATACTGCTCTATCTAGAATCACCAGTGGTCCTTTTTGTTCCCACCTGACTCTGTCCCAACACCATCTCTGAGTCACTCTGTGATGGTAGCAAGTTGAGCGCCATTTAGCGCAGCTCAGACATTTCCGTATTTGTAAACAACAATGTGCAGGGAGTACCTTAAAACAATGTAAACAATCAGATACCAAAAAACTCGATTGGAAAAACTTCATTAATGCTGGGAAATAAAAATCCCTTCATAACAGTTTTAAAAAAATATGTGCAAATCGTAACTTTTCTTTCCTTCATCGTAACTTAACTTTCCATCATGCATATTACTAAATTAAATCAGGCATAATAAGACATGAAATATTTTCTGACATTACAAATTTGGGTAGAATGCTTAAGCAAAAAATTTCAATACCTTCCATAGTTGCACAAGGCTGCAATTAATTTATTTTGGTACGTTGTGGTGGCGGACTCGTCAACCTCATTGGCTGGAAGAAAACTGAACTTTGAACGGTCGCTAATCTTTGCGTCGGTGGCTGGGTGGCGCCCACTGAGACTCTCTTGTCACCAACTGACAATCAATATCGGACTTCATGGTGCTATCAAATTCGGCTGTTCTTAAATTATCTTTTATCTTTGAAGTGGACACGGACAGGTCCTTTAACTAATCACCGGATTCTTCCCGCAAAGTTCGTCAAATTCAGTTTGTGTCGGGTTGGTAGGTTCCACCAGGTCAGGTCAAGTGACCCTACCTACCAAAAAGTTTGCGGTCGTGCCATGACCACAGTTTGTAAGGGAACGATATCAAACGTTTAGGATTTCATTAAGTCATTAGTATCTATAAAATTTTAATCTCGGATTTTTTATATCGGTGACCTTAGGTCGGGTCAATTTTGCGACCTCCTCATTATAAGTCAATGGAGAAATATTAAAATGCTTTCTTTTTCGACGATATCAGTCCATTTCCTTCTGGATGATGTTATCATAGGATATTATGTATGGATCGCACAGTGCAGGTTTTGGCTCAGGGACCGTTACGGGGGGTATCTGAGGTATCGAGTTCACCAACAACTTTTTGCGTCAATAAATCTAGACATTAATGAAGATAGAGAAGTGGCAACTTACACCAAGTATTGTCCTCGTCAAGACGCGTTCTGAATTTGCAACATGACTACTTGGGTAACACTTAACTTTGAACCTGAGTAATTTTTTTAAGTTGACCTAACATTGATAAATTTGAATATTTCGGAAAACGTCGTTGACAGAGAAAACACGATGGCGTACAGTATTGGCGTTATCTTTATTAAGTAAGAAGGTGTTTTGCGCGAAATATTTGTTGCAAAATCAACATTTTTACTTAAATGACCTCTAGAGCCTAAACTATTGACCTGAGATCAATTTTGAGGAGCTGGGTGCCATTAAAAATTGCAATGGCTAGCGATTGTCATTGAACATTTGTTTCTAGATAGCATAGTTTCCGAGATATTTGGGGGTTTCTGGAGCGATGTCCTAAAACTGGAAATTTTTATCTTCGATGACCTCTGGCTACCTGAGTTTTGACGAGAGCGAAAAAACAAAAGAAATTGTTTCGAAATAATTTTCGATAACGGTTCGAACAGTGTTTTTATTTTGGTCTACGTGCCATAGGAGCCGAGTAAGAAGGGGGGGGTGTTCAAACACCCCCAGTCGGGCGAAGGAAATGCAGAGGCCAAGTGGGGCGCGGGTTAACATGGGATCATACAAGCGATGACTGTAAATCACTAGGAACAATGTCCCTAGTGTTTTTAAGGTAGCTACGCTCACTATTATTGGTTACCTGCTGTAGGAGGCGATATTTGGTTTTAGCTTGATCAGATATATTTTATAATATAGTCAGCATCAAACCCATCATCTCTCCCTACCATCCATGAAACCCGGCATCTTCTTAGTTAAGACTAATCATCTCTGACGCCCCCAGATGACCTCGTTGCCCCCCCTCCCAGCAGGTGATGAGACACTGGGACTGGGAAGACCCCCAGTAACACTGGGGATGGGGTACCAATTGGCCTCGCCTGATAGTACCTTAGCTGACAGTTATCGCTGTGGCATAGTATGGTGTCTCTCGGCATGTGAGGAGACCGCTATCCCAGGAAACGATGGGGCTGCCTCGTCTGCGCCTCCCTTGACTGACGCTGCAGACGAGGTGATCCCAGCGCCTCCCTCGACTGACACTGCACCCTCCCCTGCCACAGGAGACGAGGTGA
>VOPJ01009946.1:13509-27741 GCA_014673585.1 Semibalanus balanoides
GACGAGGTGATCCCAGCGCCTCCCTCGACTGACACTGCACCCTCCCCTGCCACAGGAGACGAGGTGATCCCCAGCGCCTCCCTCGACTGACACTGCACCCTCCCCTGCCACAGGAGACGAGGTGATCCCAGCGCCTCCCTCGACTGACACTGCACCCTCTCCTGCACAGGAGACGAGGTGATCCCAGCGCCTCCCCTTGACTGACACATGCAACCCTCCCTGCTACAGGAGAACGAGGTGATCCAGCGCGGCGCCTCCCTTGAGTGGACACTGCACCCTCCCCTGCCAAGGAGACGAGGTGATCCCAGCGCTCCCTCGACTGACATGCACCCTCAGTAGCCCTGCCACAGGAAGACGAGGTGATCCCAGCGCCTTCTTGCTGACACTTGGACCCTCCGCCTGCAAGGGACGA
This sequence comes from Semibalanus balanoides, assembly GCA_014673585.1. Taxonomy (NCBI): domain Eukaryota; kingdom Metazoa; phylum Arthropoda; class Thecostraca; order Balanomorpha; family Balanidae; genus Semibalanus; species Semibalanus balanoides. The sequence goes on from VOPJ01009946.1 coordinate 13,922, forward strand.
GGTGATCCCAAAGCGCCTCCCTCGACTGATTCACTGCAACCCTCCCTTGCCACAGGAGACGAGGTGATCCCCAGCGCCTGACTTCGACTGAACACTGCACCCTTCCCCTGCCACAGGAGACGAGGTGGATCCCAGCCGCTCCCTTGACTGACAACTTGCACCCTCCCCTGCCACAGGAGACGAGTGATCCCAGCGCCTCCCTGACTGACACTGCACCCTCCCCTGCCCACAGGAAGACGAGGTGGAATCCCAGCGACTCTCCTCGACTGACACTGCAACCCTCACCCTGCCACAGGAGACGAGGTGATCCGAGCGCCCTCCCTTGACTGACATGCACCCTCCCTCCACAGGAACGAGGTTGATCCCAGCGCCTCCCTCGACTGACACTGCACCCTCCCCTGCCACAGGAGACGAGGTGATCCCAGCGCCCGTCTGCTCCCTCATCATCACTTCTTCTCTGATCTCCGGCAAGTTCGTTCGCCACTACCTGCACGGCTCCACGACCTGCCGCTGCCAGAGCACTCACCAGGCCGACTGCCGGTTCACCACGCTGTACCCGACCGTGCGGCCCGGCTCGGCCTCAGCTGCGCACGCTCAGGAGCAGAGCGGCGGCACGGCGGCGTCCTCGGCCGTGCTCGCCGCCAACGTCTGGGCGCTGCGACAGGATTGCCGCCAGCGCGGCTTGGGCGGCACCGTCTGTCACTTCGGGGTGTTCAACCAGGAGCCGTACTGCGACTGTGCCGTGAAGGCGTAGACGGGTCGACCCGGGAGGTTGTGGGACGGTTGTGAATCGGTAGCTGGCGTGGATTGTAGGTATTGACGACATGCGAGCAAAACATGAGCAGGGGACGTGGCGATGGATGGTTTTTTTTTTTTTTGAAAAGCGGTAATATGGAGGAAGTAATTTGGTTGTGTGTAGGTTGGATTTTTTGTAGATTTATGGCAATGTTCGTTATATCATGCACCATGCCTCGATGAACGAATTTTTCTGGTTGCCTCCCGTTCACTAATCCAAATGTGCAAACCAGCCTCGATGAACGAATTCCATGGGCAAGTGGCCTCGGGGTTTCCCGCCCGGGGGGGGGGAAAAAGGGGGGGGGCCCACCACACTTTCCCTCACCAACTTTTAACGGTTATTGTTATCAAGTTGAAGGGCCATTGGTAACTCCGTTTGGTTTAGACCTCAAGACCGACGTCACGATATTTGTGGGCTAACTGGCTTTGCGATAGACGGATTTCCCATGCTATGCTGCGTCCCGTTAAGCTACCTCCCAACTACAAACTCAGTTGCATAGATGAGGAGGATAAGAGCAATTGTAACTCCCGTTCACTAGACTCAGATTAGAAACTAGTGAGGTATTGAACCAGGATAGCTGGTTCGCCACTTCACGTTCACTGCCTCGATGACGAGCACTCTATCCACATCGGCAATGCCCTTCCGTTTACCTATACGAATGCTGTGTCGATTGCGTTGTTTTGTCTAGATGGTGTGGTGTTATCGTGATCTAAACAATTTCGGTAGCACGCGATAGCAATGCAATGGAACATTGACAACGTGAATACAAGCATATTTTAAACGAATTGTGGTGGTACGTCTGATGCTTAGACATCAGTGATCAGTCACTTAAATGACATTGTATTTCACGAAAATTAAACAACCCATACTTTTGAGAAGTCATCATATCGCCATCTACGAGAACCAGTTGCCCTCTAAACTACAATACGCAGTATCTTATTGTCATTCATAGCACACTTCTGCACTGAAAAGACGGTAAAAATACATTGCCCGTTTGATGTGTAAAATCCATTGAACATGCAATACCGTACATACTATATATTGCACATTTGTTTTGTGCTTTACCTACGATGTGTTCTCTAGTGCCCAGTCGCTTGCATGATTTTCTTTAAAAAAATCCAACCGTGCAATCGACTGCGAAATATAAAACATGTTGTAAATGAAGCAGCCGGTACATAACACAAGAACGTGAGACTAAACCGTTCTAAATATCCAAATAAGAACATCGTTGGAAGATGGAACAACCCAGCCTCAATAATTCCCCAATTAAGTTATGTGCACCATCCACCAGCCCAAGGCGTATAACCTACCCTTCTATTCAATACAGAGGACTCAGCACAAACTGCGGTCCCCAATCACACAATACCAATCTAACAAAATAATTATTGGGTTTGACGTTTCTCTCCGCCGTCGAGTGCAAACACTATTCAAACTTCCCGACTATTTCTTTCATCAGTCCCGCCACGCATAAGTTTTCGGTACCTGGTTTGTGCTTGCTATGTGAAGCATCTAAAGCCATCTTACAAGAACAACACCAATGATCCATCCCGGTAATAACGACGTAAAAAGTAACCAATATCCCCCAGCCACGCTTCTCTCTACGGCAGTCTGAAAGGAAGACAGCACAGACGCAGCACTTCGGTCGTTTGGTACCAATCTCGACCCTCTGACGTCACGGTCGGCGGCCCTCTGACGTCACGGTCTGGTGGCACTCTGACGTCACGGTCGGTAGCACTCTGGACCCGATCATAGATCCACCATCCAAGGCACAAAGCTGCCCGGTTCGGGGGCCGGTGGCAGCTGAAACGAAGACAAAAAATAAATGTGTCTGGCGGGTTGAACTTAAAGGGAAAAAATCACCCTTTTCACAACATTGAGTTCTTAACTTAACATCGGACAGACGAAGCAAAATATATTGTCAATTGATTGCATTATGCATATAAAAATTATTACCGAGAGATATTTAAAGGTCAAGGTTGATTAGCGATCCACGCTTATAACTACCAGCTACCAGCACTACCAGCACTTGCAAGTTCTTGTAACATAACTACCAGCACTTGCAAGTTCTTGTAGCGAACTTCGGGCTTGTCTCATACTTTAAAAAAAAAGTTGAATAGAAGACGTGTCTTAGTATATTGTGATTTGTATATTGTGATCTTTGTATATTGCGATTATGTACCCTAGTATCCTTAACAATCTACACACATTGAATAATAAGGTAACCAAATGAGCTGATAATTTGTGCACACAACGACGGTCTAGTTCGTGGTTCCGACCCTTCATTTTTTTAATCTGTTCATTTGTTTTCAACATTAGGCGTTTTGTTTAGTTTTGTCTTTTTGGCTGAATACAACACTTTGCTTCAGCCTATGAAAATAATCATAACAAACAACAACAAGCAATAATACAATTGACAATGAAATTGTAAGTTAACTTGTGCACGCAGCGGCGACCTATTTAGCGTCGGCGATTTATTTCATTGACCAATCACGGACGTTGTCACGCTTCTCGGAACTCTTACTTCACTGCTGGTACTATGACTTGTTTACAAATCAACATTCAAGCCAGAGATAGTGATAGATCACGTTGTTTGTCACCATATGTAAGTACATATCTTTTATTTTCCACAAATATAATTTTTGAAAAATAAGAAAAAGTTATTTTACTTTTTAATTGAGGAACGATCTAATTTGAATTTGATATCACGCATGAGTCACAGCGAAATGGAGATGAATAAATCAATGTGTGCATATTTCCCTTTAACGGAATATAAACTTAATTGCCATGGGTCGAGTTCCCTATTCAATTGGTATGGTTATTGTCTTATTAACTCCCGTTAGGTTTTAAGGCACTCTACCGGAAAAGGGAGCGTTTTTCGTCATAAACGAACTAGTCACCATCTCACCAGTGATGTACTTTGTCCAGCCAAGTTTCCTGAAAAGCTTCCATTCATTTTTAATTTATCATCCATTTGTATTTAAATATTAAGTCTTGACGGATTTAAAAGAACAACCGTTTTCTTCCTGGCACAGAACCCCACTGGTTACCATGCCTTTCTTTCAACATCAACATTTAATGAAAATGCACTGAATACATTTAATTACCTTGTCCGTGAACATGTCTCGGCAGGCGAGGCGGACGCGGTCCGGAGTGGCCGGGCTCTCCAGGCTGAACGGCTCTGTCAGTCCGTGCTGTGCACGCGCTGCCCGCACCGCCTCCTTGATGGCGAAGAACACGGAGGCGGCACAGAAGAGCGGGGGCTCGCCCGCCGCCTTCGAGGAGTAGACGGCGCGCGGGTTCGGAGAGCCTCGCAGCAGCGAGACGTTCAGCTGGAGCGGTATGTCACCGAACCCTGGCGGACGCACGCCGGATGTCAGTGATCAGTGTTGTGCTGGCAAAAGGTATGTGTCGGCTAAGGGTATACACGCGCAGGTGGCGCTAGTGTGTCCAGTGAACTGTGACCCTCCCGCCTCGGGCGCACTACAGTCGGCTCCCGGTAATCTGCGGGTGCAGAGCGAGAACCATACGAGACGTGTCTGTCGGAACAAGACGGAACAAAACGGGCCGTAGCGGTAGACTCAGTTCTTCCGAGCGATCACCACTGGTGATTGGTGATTGGCAATCACCAGCGTCAGTGATCGGCGCCAGGACACATCAGAGAGACCGTATGTATGCAGTCTAAAGCTGCCGAATATGCGCCAGACACATAGTCACTGTCGGCGGAACAAATTCAGCCAAGCTGGTCTATTTGCGAACAACAAATCCATGGCATGGTCCATCAGCGTCTTCTGTTGGGCGCAGATGATGAAAAAGATGTTAGATCAATAGTAAACTTAGTGAGATGCAATTATAAAGCGTAAAATTACGATGAGCATAAAGTATTAGGACAGGGCGACTTGATAATTCAACAGCTGTTCCACACTGCTCGGCGTACCTGGTATTTTGTAGGCGCCAGGTCCCCGTGTGAAGTTGAAGCCTTGCGGAGAGTACTTGAGCCTCTCCATACAGAAGAGACCGTAGCCCTGCATGAATGCGCCTTCTATCTGGCCGATGTCTATGGCAGGGTTCAGGGACTCGCCGATATCCATCACAATGTCCGTCCGAAGAACCTACCGATTAATGATGAAAGTGATGAAAACAGCAACAGAATACCTGGACTGACACGGTTAATACCTACTTCTCGAATACTGTTTCTGTAAATAATAGTTATATACAATATATTAAAGGGAGTGTGCCTACTCTTTTGAAATGTCAAATATATTTTTATTACGGTAAGAAGCTATGCTTTGATTATGGTTACGATAAAATTCACGGCTGAAGTCCCCCTTTAGTTGGAATTTTTACTTATTTTCTGTTTTGCTATTGTTTTGTTTCAAAACTCCATAAAGATGCGAATCGTCACTATAAAAAGAGTAGCGAAGATGTTTACCTATAATGGCGCCTGCGCAGAGCTAACAATATATGGCTAGCGTTGAATTAAGAGCAATGCTTCTTAGTGCGAAAGCTCTCTGGCGAGCTATTTGATAATTAATCTAAACTGCCAAGTATGTTTGATTGGCGCTTTGGAATATCTTCAGCAACTAAGTGGATTCTGGGGAAATGAAGTACATGGCTAATTCAAGAAAATATGTTCTACAGACTAGTGTCAACAACTCCACATGACCAATGTGAGTAGGCACACTCCCTTTAATGTATAGTATTGCTTAATTTTATTTTCAATTGACTCGAACTAAGTTACAAACTATTCCATCGATGTCGTTGAGAAGCATACATCACTTTGCTATTGTTCATGATGGTGCGTGTGACATTGAATGTGTTTTTCCTCCCGTTGCGTGTCATCGATGATAGGGGTTTGGCCTCACCTGGTGGTCTCCCGTGAGGCAGTCCACCTCCACCAGAGAGCAGGCCGCTCCGAACACAAAGTAAGGAGAACATGTTGCCGGTGTGGGTGACCGGGTTGAACGTCAGGCCTTTTGTGCTGTAAAATGATTGCTTTTTAGCCATAGCCCAGGACCCATGAATCGGCAACATCTAGACTGATAGCAAATAACGAATCGTTGGTGGGTCAGACAATGAGCTGTGTTATTCCAATTTTTGGGGATATACAGATATGTGCATTATGAATGAATGAACGCGTCGTACATAATGATTGTTCGGGCTTATACTGACACAGTTACACGGCGTTCAATTTATGCTGACAAATTCATGCTGACATATTTATCCTGACATTTTGAAGTCAGGAAGTTTGATTCATGCTGACATGGTGAAAAACTTTTATCTGTAGAAACACAATGAATGAATACAGGATAAACACAATGAATGAAACATGCATATCAATTATGATACCTGGCTGGACTGGTTGAACGAACAGACTGTACTTACGCCTCGAACCCGCAGACAGACAGACTGACTCTCTTCTGATAGGCGGCCGACACGCACTCGCTGAACGAGGCGCTCGGAGCTGCCTTACGGAACGGCGCCAGACGGTCACTGAGCTGTTCACAGGCGTCCTGTGCGGTCAGAGAAGATGTCGGCTGTCAGAGTGCTGCTCACAGACGTCCAACCTAACCGGAGAGGACATTACGAAGCTCCTCATAGGCGCTACAACATGATTAGAACAAAAGCTCCGTACCAGAATAACGGTTCCGTACAGGTTTGTACGGGTTTGTAAGGGCTTGTACCCGCTCACGAGAAGAGTTGTTCTACTCAGAATCAGGTACAATACCAAAGTACTGATTCTGATGCCGAAAAATTTGCGCGAAATGGTCTCATTGAACCGAAGCGTCTCATCCCAAAAACTAACAAACATAACTATACTCAGGGATGTAGAAACGTCACGAAAAATACTATTGTTTTAACAACGGACTGCATCCGTAATTGGATAGCTCCGTACTTGTAGAGTGGAGTGCTTATCTGAAATAAAGAAGCATGACATCCAGTGAAAATTCGATCTCGTCTTAAGAGAATTTCCGCCTCCCTGTGCAACATTGCTTGGCATATTTTGGCTTTTCCTGTCTGGGCGAACCTTTCGCCATCACAATTTGCCTTGCCACGCAAAATAACGATTGTTTTATTAAGCAAATTGGCCACAAAACGAGGGGCCCTGATCCTTCTCACCAGAACGGCAGCTCCGTACAGGTCCGTGCTCATGGAGGCTGCGGTAGGCGACGCGTTCGGCACTTTGTCCGTGGACGTCTCTGCAATGTGGACGCGTTCGGCCGCCACTCCAAGGACCCGCGTTCACGAATCCTGCGACGCGGTGCGACAGCAAACAGGGCAGGCATCATATACACAGGATGGAGACGGAAAATCACCGGCACGGAAAGCTGCACAATACGCTGCACTGTTAACAATGATGTACGGACTAAATGGGACACATGTTCCAGTTTTTTTCTTCAAACAAATGTAGAAAGCTGGATTAATAACAGTAACGATGCCATTGTCACGCTGAAGAAGGAATTTTCTGGTATTAATAACAGCTCAAAAGGACTAAATGACTAAACCCACGTGTTCCTGTACAATTTTACATGCAATTTTAAGAAACGTTTTGCCTATTGCCTTCTAGCATTAAAGGGTGCCTACCAATATTACAGTATTACAATATTACAGCATGCAGTATGAGTACAGCATGAGTACCAATAGCAGTATGAAAACGGCCGCCTTGGTCGGATGGGAAAATATTCGTCATAGGATAAAGAAGCAACGAAGAACGTACACAAACAAATCGGCGTTGATGGTGCATAAGTTTCATAACAACTCTACAAGCCAACTGGAGCGGCGGAAAAACATTGAACACAAACTTACAAATGCAATACACACATAGTCTAATTTACAGCCGCCACTCAACTATACCAGTGTCGGCGTGTCGGCACGGCAGTTTGGCGTACCTGGTAGCACTTGGTGAAGAGGCCCTGTCCCATCTCGACGCCGCCGATGGTGACGAGCACGGAGCCGTCTGTGTAGATGTGCACCAGAGCGCCACCCTGGTTCAGCATCTCCAGACCGAACGCAATGCTGAACTTGTTCGGGATCAGCGCCACGCCACGCTTCTTCCAGCGGTTTGATCTGTGGGGTGTGTGGTAAGCGATGACTGTGATAGGTGCAATAGAGCCAGCTTCTTTCCAGCGGTTTGGATCTGTGGGGTGTGTGGTAAAGCGATGAGCTGTGATAGGTGGCAATAGAGCCACGCTTCTTCGCAGCGGTATTGATTCTGTGGGGTGTGTGGTAAGCGATGACTTGTGAGTAGGTGGTAATAGATAAGGGCCTGCGCCACGTTCTTCCTTCCAGCGGTTTGATCTGTGGGTTGTGTGTGGTAAGCGATGACTGTGATAGGTGCAAATAGAGCCACGCTTTCTTTTCCAGCGGTTTGGAATCTGTGGGGTGTGTGGTAAGGCGATGACTTGTGAATAAGGTGCACATGGCCACGCTTCTTCCAGCGGTTTGATCTGTGGGTGTGTGGTAAGCGATGACTGTGATAGGTGCAATAGAGCCACGCTTCTTCCAGCGGTTTGATCTGTGGGGTGTGTGGTAAGCGATGACTGTGATAGGTGGAATAGATAAGGGCTGCGCCACGCTTCTTCCAGCGGTTTGATCTGTGGGGTGTGTGGTAAGCGATGACTGTGATAGGTGCAATAGAGCCACGCTTCTTCCAGCGGTTTGATCTGTGGGGTGTGTAGTAAGCGATGACTGTGATAGGTGCAATAGATAAGGGCTGCGTAAGTGAGAAATAACCGCTTACCATTTCCAGACAACGTTAAGTTTTGAAAATGAAGCTATAGTCCAACGAAATATTCATGCATCATCAGTGACAGAGGAGCAGTTATACAAAGTCGAGGTAATGCACAAATATGAGTTGGACACTATCGACTATGCCATTAGTCACGCGCATCTGATTCGATTTCCTTATGTGACACGGTGTTGATCCAGCCATCCATCTAGTCATCTAGCAAAACAAAGAGCAATATAGTTCAACAATATTTGCTTTCTTTATAACGCCGGTATGCAGGCACGTGGGAACCGTGGGGACAATGGGGGCAACTCGTCCCCTCAACTTTGGACCTGCGGAGATGACGCCCCCCCCCTAACTTTGGAGCTAGGTGTCGGCCCTCCCCGCGTCTTTTACCATGATCTTTAACTCTGAATTAGATCAACGGCATTGTCTACGGAAATGTCCTTATGTTTTGTAGAACAAAGATGCAGATTCAAGGAAATTGTAAAATCAAAGAAAATTAAGCTGCATTGAATTTGGAGCTCGTTTGACACCTTTCCATCTGTATATAGTGCACCACGCATTTTACTATCGTAGTATGGAAACACTGCTAAATACAGCGCACACCTATCAATTATAGGATATGTTTCTTCGTCGTAACGTTGATGAAGCCATTTCTTGATCACAATGTTTTATTGCTTTTTGGATGTAAATGTTACTATTCATGATTTATTGCAAGGCGCCACAGAGTAAATCGCATTCAGTCTTTTTGGCATGGGGTAGGTTAGGGCGTTCCATCCGTTTTTAAGCAAAATGCGTCATTACATATGTATGATGTCGGCTTTGCTCCCCTGACGTTCAGCAGAGAGTGAGTCGGCCAGGGGTCGAAAAAAGTGGTCACCAACGAAATAACGGGTCAAAATTCCGGATCAAGGCGGTAGCCGACATTGACGCATTTAGAACGGGTGGCGATATATGTATCTGGGATATATGGCGATATATCGGGTGAGCGGGAGGCGATATGTGGCGATAAATCCTGTTGGCGAAACAACGGGTGGCAATCACAGCGATATATCGCTTCTTTTAGCTATCAATTTGTGCTACCTCAGGTCCGCTAAAAAGCTCGACCCCCAAGTTGAAAATAGTTTCCACGCCCCTGCCGGTATCGCAGATAGTTTAAAGTCCTTGATCATCGATGAACTACCGAGCTGGCGCTGAATCAATATGACATATTTCTGTACTTGAAGGACGCAAATGTTATTGCAAAGAAATGCAATCGGTATGAAAAACACGCTATCTTATAAATGAAAACTGTGTTTTACATGTAAGTACATCTTGAATTATTACTGTATGCGCAAGTGTTTCCATACTCGTGCACTTATTTGTGTTTGTATGGCAATGAGGCAATCCCTCCATCATTCTCATTAGCGATTGTGAGAACAATGCCAGTATCTGACCTGTTGAAGGCGTCCACTTCCTGCTTGACCCGCCTGTATTCCGATTTCTGCACGACCTCTGACACACAGCGTTCGACAGTGACCTGGACGATCGGCTGTCTGATCACGCTCAGCTGGCCCTCACCGACCAGATTCTGCATTCTCACCTGCCGAAAATAGGTGGCCGCGATACAATACTCTATACATTGAACATTGTGCATTGCGTATGTGGTGACTGACTGGTGACATCAAGCTGATAAACTTTGCGCAAAACAAGTGACCTCTCAACGATATTTGGGATGGTGTGTTATTAGCCGTTTTCACGATGGCTTATTTTGCACGAAATGCTTTAAAACATTTTAAAATGTTTTAAGATATTTTAGTAGTAGCCGTCTCCACGATGGACAAATTTCCGAGAAAAGTTTTAGCCCTCGCCCTACGGTCCCGTAGGGCTAGTTTTTTGGTCAATTAGTCCATCGTGAAAGCGGCTACTACTAAAACATTTCACAACATTTTAAAATGTTTTAAAACATTTCGCACAAAATAATCCATCGTGAAAACGGTTATTTTCTCAGTGGTATATAGTAATATGCTAGATGACATGTCGGACAAATTAAGACATTTAGTCTAAATTTGGGCTTGGCCTCCGCCTTCGTGGGTCAGATCGTGGGTCTCTCTGAATCTGTCTACCTGTATTGGTTTTCTGCCTACCTGGATGGGGTCGAGCCTCAGCTGGGAGGCGATGTCGTCCATCAATGCCTCTGCCACCATACAGCCCTGCGGGCCACCGAAGCCCCGGAAGGCCGTGTTGGAGGGCGTGTTGGTGTAGCACAACTTCCCCGTGATCCGGTACGTCGGGTAGTGGTACGCGTTGTCGCACGAGGTGGTCGCTCGAGACATCACCTGCACATACAAATATCACTGGCTCGACATGGAGGTAATTGGAGCATAGGTGTTAAGCGTTGCATTTGAAAAAGGAAATGTACAGAATAAACAGCAGGGAGTTAAACTGTGGGTCCTTTTTAGGTTCTTGCCTCCACAATTGCCTGAATAATTTCTTGTAATAGCCGCTTTATATTTCCGATAGTTGTAATGCAACTGAATTCCAATCAAAATTTCTAGTAAATATTTGAAAATTAAATTGCTTAAGTCTCCGAAGCCCTTGATGTCCGCAAATCGTGCTTGACATCCCCTGACACATCCCCAGGTAAAGATTATGACTGCACCCGCTAGACTCACACCCAGGGAGAGGTCATGGCTGAAGCCGCCGTTGAGGTAGAGCTGCAGCTCGACACCGGTCAGTTTTCCTTCGGCGCTGACTCCGGCTCTGTATCTGGCCAGCATCGGGTGCCGAGTGCCTATGCAGGCCATGTCCTCATCCCGCTCCAGAACGGCCCGTACAGGACGGCCGACCCTGCCACCAGACCAGAAAACGTGCTGTCAACGGGTTCAGCGCCTAGCCGCAAACTGATGGCATGACATGAGTCGTAGGCAAACCGCAAACCGATCCGCTGGCGGCTATATCAGAGTGGGCAACCATCCGCAAAACACACGCACACACATTGGCCAACTGTTGGGAAAACATGCTATGAACAATAAAATACCTATCCTCGTATAAAAACCGCTGTATCTCACAGTGCGACCGTGCCGCTCTACGATAATAACAATCTCACTTGTTGGCTGCCACTGCCACTGGAGTGGATATAGCGCAGGTGCGCGTCTCTTTCCCGCCGAAGCCTCCTCCGATTCGCTTCGTCTTGCAAACGATGCGGTTTGCAGGAACACCCAGCGCGCGAGCAATCAACATCTGCGACACGGAAGCACAAAACACACCTGTTCAGAACAGACGAATACGTGAGAGCTGAGAATAGATCAGTGGATTTGGAGGCGGTGCAGCAGTACCTGGGTGGCGTTCAGGCCTTGTGTCGAGGCGTGCACTTCCATCTCGTTGTCCTCCTTGGGAACGGCAATGCAGCCGACCGTTTCCAGATAGAAGTGCTCCTGTCCTCCCATGCGGACCGAGCCCTCGACGACATGAGCCGCGGTGGACATGGCGGCTTCCACGTCCCCGTGCTCAAAGTGGTGAACCGTCGGCAGGAACGAGTTCTCACGGATTGCGTCCTGAAGACGAGACAGCAGCGTTACAACGGAAAGGCATTCCAACTACTATTTCCAGCTACGGTTATGTTTCTCGGAGCCCTGAACAAGTGACATACTGAACCATTGCGCCGCTGGTCGTCCAGTATCCGGTTCGGTACTCTTCATTTTTGCGATTTATGGGCAGGACAAGGTCAAAGAAACACAGCATGGTGAAACAGAGTGGAGTAACCACATTAAAAGCGATAAATCTTACGCATCAAACGAATATGTCGATTTATGAACATTACCTCGATGGTGATGACCGCAGGCAGATCTTCGTAAGTGACCTTGACCTTCTTGGCCGCACGCTGCGCGGACGCTCGGTCACCGGCCAGAACAATGCCGATCACCTGGCCCATCGAAGTGACTGTCTCAACTCGAAAAACTTCTTCATCCTGATGGTGGGGTGATGGGCCGGTTCTGCCAACGACAAATATCCCGGTCAAAAGCGCTGTTTCACGCTACATTATATCAACCTTACCAATGTGCATTGCTCTGAAGACAAAACAGAAGGTGCCGTCTCATGACAATACCATTGCGTTGCATGCAGCATGTAAGGATATTTATACATATTTACAAACACTCCTACCCTAACACTCACTTGCTTGTTACCTCGTTACGAAATTAGGAAAGAATGACAATACAATTTTCTGAATCCACGAACTCATACAATCAGTGTGCTTACATGTTTCTCTCCGGCGGCAAGTCCTTAGCGCTGATGAAGTGGGTGACGCCTAGCTCCTTGAGCGCCTCTTGGGCGTCCACTGACGTGATGCGCGCGTGCGCTCGAGACGAGAAGACGAAGCCGGCATGCAGCTCGTCGGCCAGCGGCGGGATGTCATCCAGGTACAGGGCCTCTCCGGTCACCTGCTTCAGGGCTGAGACGTGTACCACAGGCCGACCCACCAGGTCGTGCACCGGCTGATCGCCAGGCACCTGAAGGACGCGGAGAGGAGGGACAGAGTCACAGACGTGTACCACAGGTCGGCCCACCAGGTCGTGCACCGGCTGATCGTCAGGCACCTGAAGGACGCGGAGAGGAGGGACAGAGCCACTCGTCAGGGGCCTTCGCGCTGTCCGAGATAGAGTGAGCTGTGACGCGGTTTCGCCAGGCATAAATTATATCATTAGTTGGTAGTTTAGTTAGTGGTTGATAGTAATAATAAAAAGGAGTAGGTAATGGAACCTAACTTAGTAGATAGTAGAAGTAGAACATAGTAGTTCATGAAGCATTTTATCACGCAGTCTAAATGTTGGCACTAGTATGTCAGGACTGTGTGATCAACGTTATAGAAACGTATGTTTGAGGTGGCAAATGATAGAGTGCATGATGTTAATAATAGTGCATGCAAAAGTGCAACTAGTAGGAACTACTAGTTATGCTGCTAGGAACTGCTAAGAACCTATGCTTCGAAGCTGTGGTGCCACAGTCATCCACCCAGGGACGTAGTCAGGGGGGAGCGTGGGCACGGGGTCATGCTTCAAGATGCCCCCCCTGAGCAAAATAAATTTACACTAGAAATAATGGGATTCTCTGACGAACCGACCCTACCCCTCACCCCCGGTCAGCAAAATATATCTGAGGAGCAATTTCTCCGACGTGCCCCCCCCCCCCTGTTAAAATGTCTGTCTACGTGCCTGCACCCACCACTTGGAAAAGCTGCGATGACGCCGGCGTTGGTCTATGAAACTTCTCCAGAACTGAGCTGCAGTTGTCGTCAACCTTTCCTGTGAGCCAGCC